>JAODAL010003343.1:0-175759 GCA_025379985.1 Phyllomedusa bahiana
GTGGGATCCAAACTACCTGTAGTTCTGAAATTGCTAGTGGGGGTTTTCAAGAGTGGACCTTCTCTGTCTTTGACATCTGTATGTCGTGATGAGAATGTCACTTAAAGGGGTATTCCCTTTCCTTTGATTAGTTTAAACATGTAGAAAATATTTCAAATACTTTGCTTTTTGTTTTTTGCCTTTTTTCAGATTAGGGGGAAAAATTTTATCCCTGTTTTGCAAAAAACTTCCCCTTTTTTACTGGTCACTCTCTCTCCCTTTGAGGCTCTGCATGGTTGAAATGATGACTTACTCGCTGCTCTGTTCTTCATATTGAAGACAGGAGCTTTTTTACATAACTTACTTACAAGCTTTATCTCCTTTGAGGTCTGTAGCCTTGTGTGCTACAGTTAACAAACCTCTAGCATGCATGTCAATGTAACAGAATCAACTAGGAATAGCAGAGATGAAATGCCAGTCACTGCTGTATATCCACCCACAGTCTGCAGCTGGTTGAGGCTCTGTAAAACATCAGGGAAAAAAACCCCCTTTTAAAAATCAGGTTTTTGGTGCTCCAATTTTTTAGTTCACAGTATTGCTACTGAAATCACTTAGGGGGGGACTAAAAATACATAAAAATTTAATGGGGAAACCACCATAAATAACAATTTGAGTTAATTAAATGCTGGGGTTTAAAGGGTTGCTTATTGTCTATATAGATCATGTATACTTCATACAAATTGTTACATCAGATAGGGGTGAGAATCTCCAAATACCAGCCTGATAAGAATAAATTAATTTGTTATGAAAATGTGGTCCATGTTACCTTAATTGATTAGAGCAAAAGTCCTTCCTGTCACGAAAAATCTGCCAGCATATTGCCTGGCAGCATATTAGTTCCACATAAGTTCCAGTTTATCGATTTCTGATTATCTCAACATTCATTAAAATTCAGGAAATTGATGTCAAAGATTCCATAATTAAATTAGTGTCAAACCACATCTGCTCCTGATGTGGTTTCGCGGCACTGAACAGTTTCTACTGGGAACGAGCAAATAAAAACTTCATTTGTTTAATGCAGCTTTGCCAGTCAAAACACTTATTGATCGCTTGGGTTTTGTTCCTTTTCTCAGCCTGTCAGGCACTTTGTAGCTGAACTCTGAACACCCCAAGCTTTCCATTTAGACAATTGTTATGGCAGTATGTCTAATCTCTTACATGGTTCCAGATTTATTTCACATAGTCCCATCAGTCATGTTTTACCTTTAGAATATTAAACAAAAGTTTAGGTTTTAGACCTAACTCGATTATACATGACAGTCACGGTGAAAGTACTGTCCGGCAGCAATATATTCACCTTTCCACTAATTGAGAAGACCAAATCACGTATTGGACAACCTAAGTGTGCAGCGTCTTATGGTGCGAAATTGAGAGGAATAACAATATGCTAAATGAGTGTTTGGCTGACAGCTATTGAAGATGTGTGGCCTCCTTAACAAAAATTTCAGTGCTCATTATGAGATGTGATCAGGTTCAACTATGCTATTTCTGACTTTAGCTAAAAAGCTACTGATTCTTTGCAAGCAGTGCTACTCAAAAGGCTTAAAGAACGGTTCAAACAGGGTTTCAAATTATGTTGTCACATAGTAGTGTTGACGCGACTTGCGTTCTATCGAGAATAGTATCGATCGATAGTCGAACTAGTCGGCCGATTATAGGTTTAAGGTTTTTTCAGTAGTGAGGGTCGATTTAATGAGCGATGACCATTAAAGTCTATGGGAGAGCAAAAAAACACCTTCATTATTACACCCAAACAAGGCTGGAGAAGTGAAATTAAATTCCACAAACAGTTTCAAATGGATACGTGCCTTACATCTTAGGCAAACACCACTTAGTATATAATAAAGTCCACCAGAAAAAAAAAGTCACTAGACCATTCATATTCCTTGTCTTGACCACAGCATGACCTTATCCGCATCACCCACAAATTGAAAATGTGCCAGAAGGCAGTATGATTTGAACTTCAATTTACTTGAATGGAGACACTGGAAATCCATGTCCTGGAAACGACAGCATGAGCACCAAACCTGCTTGAACCAACCCACATTTAAAAAAGTGACGGAAAAAAAGGGAGTCCTTTCAAACCACCATTTTAGTTTCACTGAGGACATTGACTATTTACCTGTCCTGGGGCCACAGCATGAGGCCCCCTCAACCTGCATGCCCCACTTTAAAAAACGTGCGGAAAAATAAGGACAAGTCTTTGTCAACCACCTTTTAGTTTCCATGGGACATTGACTATTAACCTGGTCCTGGGCCACAGCAGTGACACAGGGGGCGGAGTTACTGTGGGTGGCTGGTTGAGGAGCCCAGGGATGGCGTCTCCGTTCATCTATTCAACACGCAAGGTTAAAATGCCCTGATGACGCAGCAACGAAAACTGTCCGTGCTGACGCAGAAGTGCGGAAGCGGAAAGTGCTGTGGAGAACTCCAGCTTCTTCAGTACAACAGTCAATACTGGGGTAGGCTTGTCCCTACGTATGAGTTTGGACCAATTGAGCTTCACTTAGGAAAATACGGTGGTTTAACGTCTGTTACAACAGGTGCCTTTATCTTGGCTTCTTTTTCTTATTTTACTCTCAACGAGCTGGAGGAACTGGTCTCTGTACTTTGTTCTCTGTCCGTGCTCACATACTCATGTCCTCTGGAATAACCTACATCTGGTCAAATTTTCCTGTACCTCCCTTGTTACTAAATTCAGACGAACTTTTTTTAACAGCTATTTTGTAAATGCAAGTTTTTTAGTACTTTAATTCTAGAAAACACATTTTTACAAAATGGATGGAATCCCACCATGTCCTTTGTTTTCTTCTTTTTTTTTATTGTATTAAAATGGTTTGTCTCAATACATGGCGATTGATTAGCTATGTTAAAAGGATCTTGCAAAATCCAAGTCCATTTGCAATGATGTGTCCAAAAACAATAGTGTCCTACCCATTCCTGTTTTCTGACAGCACCATCACCCTTTGAGGCCACTCTTGACAATTGTGGAAGAAAACAAATTGTTGTTTTAGGAAAAACATCATTTTTTCTGATATAGGGACCTGTATGTTTAGATGCATGTCACAGGCAACAAAAAGCCCCAAAAATTCAAAGCATGGACACTTAAGCCACTATGGGACCAATTGTGAAGAACAATATGTCATTATTAGAATCAACATTTTTCAGGAAATGCTGTAGGGGGGACCTTCTAGTATAGCTGCATGGTCACAGCCACAAATGCCCCAAAATTCCAAAGCCATGACTCATGGAGCCACCTTTTGACAATTGTGAAGAACCAAAATGTTATTAGAAATCAAAAATTTTTTTTTTGAATAGGACTGTAGTATTGCTGCATTTCAAAGCAAAATTGCCCCCAAAAATTCCTAAAGCACGGAACCCATCAGCCATTTGGTAATTGGAAGAACCAAAATGTATGTTAGAAACCTACATTTTTTTATATATTAGGACCCTGTTTGTATTGCTGCATTTTTCTAAGCAAGCATGACACCAAAAATTATAAAATTGACTTCTCAGCCACTTGTTAAAAAATTGTGTGAGGAGAAAAAATTCCAATTAGAGCCCCATTTCTGTTCCAAAGGACCCATTTATTGCTGTATCTCACAGATACATGACCCCCAACAAAATTATAAAATATGACTTCTCAGCACTTATTAAAAAATTGTGAGGGGAGAGAACTGCCACTTAGAAGCACATTTCTGTTACCAAAGGACCATATTTATAGCTGTATTTCACAGCAATATGACCTTCAAAAACTATTGGCATTGCGGAAAACTTTCTTAAGATAAAGTGGAGTTAAAATGGAATTCGGTGTTGTTCATGAAATACCTTGCCTGTTACTTTTACGTCTTCCTAACAGCAAACCACAGCAACATGAATGTTGGGAGAAAAAGAGAATAAAAATTGCAGCTAAGCAACATGATCACTATTTTTAAAAAAAGATTTTTCAAGAGGACCATTTCTGCTATTGAAAAGGTATGTGAAGTAGGAACACGGCAACTACTAATCGGTGACCTCGGCAATTGGGGGGCACAACATAATCAGAGATCCATGCATCTGATTTAATCTTGATGAAAGTCAAAAACGATCCACATTAATCTGTGGAAAAGAGGGAGATGGTTTGTCTGGTATTGAATCTCCAGCTGTGCTTGAAGGGTCCGCTACAGATCATAGACGCTAGCTGCTGGGCAGCAGGGACAAACACCTCTATGGCGTTGATGAGCCTGCTCGGGCCAGTCGGTCCATTTTTGGGATACCAGAAGTCTATTGGGGTCCGGAACTCATGCAAAAAACATCGGTGTTGAGACGCAGATTAGTCGTTGCACCATGATCTTAAGCTGATCTCTGTTGTGTTGATGTGTGCCCTGCATTGCATTGCGTTGGTGAGGGTGGTTAAAACATAGGATTGCCCAGTGGTCACATTAGGCCTTCTGCATCCTTGCCTGCTTGCTTGCCGCTACGCCTACTTGGCATTTATGCTGTCACGTCGATGATGTCTGTTCCCACCGTGAATTTGGGGGATCGTGAAGCGACTTTGCAACAGGGATGTCTCCAGTTGATCAATCAATGCCAAGGTCTCCATTTCCTTGCCATTTTATCTCTCTATTTTGGGGTGGGTGGACAGGGAAAGTGCTGAGTTTGTTTTGTTACCGGGGATCCAGGAGGGTGACCACCCCCCACCCAAGTAAACCATGTTGTTCATTTGGATGGCCTTAATGCGAGGATCATGATTTGGAGGAAAAATGGAAGAAATCCGAAGCATCTCATGTGAGCAGATGGGGAGCCTTGGATTTACCCAAGCCTCTGGGTTCGAGGGGGCACTAGCCAACACTGATCCTTCCTCATCTTCTCTCCGCTCAAATTCGCAAGCCAAAACTCTTTCCCTATGGCAATGGGACGTCGGTAAAATCGGGATGTCTAGGGAATTCCTCCTCCTCCTCCTCCCTCCTCCTTCTAAGCTGCCTCGGCACTGCTTCAACACAGCTCTGATTGCCTGAGATGATGCACTGAGAGCTGATGCGCAACCTTGGCACTAGCTCTGGACACCCACGAACCACTGCCCTAATGAAGACCGATGGAAATTGTGAAAAACTGTCGGTGCCTTGTGGATTTGACGGAGAAGAAAGGATCCGTGTCCGCCATCTGTGTCCGGTTTTCTCCTCCTCCGTCGCTGGCGGGGGACCTGTTGTTCAGAGGTCAAGATCGTTCCAGAACTAAGAATCACCACAATGCTCTGCTTCAATGGGCATTGTCCGCACTGACCATTTTTGGTGGGCTTCTTTCAAAACTGGCAAAGATGGTTGCAGAGCTCTTTCAACCTGCCTCCACTCTCGGATGGTTCAACACCCCGAGGTTTCTGTACCCTGCTTGTCAGGGCCATGTGGTCACTTCTTACTCGCGTTAATGGCCTTTTGCGCTGATGCACACAATCGCTGGATGAAAGCATGTGGGAGTGTGGATTCCAGCATGTTGCCACATCAACAATTGAGAAGGTTGGACGGCGGGAGTCCGATGGATGACGCCTGCACGCTCAGCCAGGCGGGACCGATGAAGGGTGCGAAACGGGGAGCGGAAGTGCGATCTCAGACATCAGAGCCTTCTTCAGCAGGCAGTCACAGACCAGGGTTAGCTATTAAGAAATTTCTAGGGACGACCAAGGTTCATGACCACTGTGAAGGCAAGGGATGTGCTCTCAGGGCTACCGATCTTAAGGGGCGCCAGCAGATTTCGAACAGTTTATCGACCAACCACACTTGCCTGAGCAACAAGGTTATTGTCACCAGCCAGCGCTCGGGTCTCGTTCTTAGAGACGTCCACAGATCCTGACCCTGTGTGTGGACGTTCTCCAAGGCAGGATTAATTTTCAACTTGGCAGGGATGTCTCTGCGGCACGTGATTCCACCAGAGGACCTTGGGGGAAAGAGCCCCTGCACATCCCCTGCTGGTTTTGAAGTGCGTTGCGCGAAGCTGTGAGAGCCACCGTCACCCCCTGAGACAATCACCCAGGCTTCACCCAGTTGAAGCTGTCCCCACCCAAACAGAGATATAGCCGGCCTTGGCCGTGCTTACTAGTCCATGTGTCGGTGGTGTTGAGATGGACCTTTCCGGACCACACGAGGAGACCAAACGCGGCTTGAAATTTTAGATGGGACACGTGGCTGGCCTCGGGCAGGGGACGGGGGTGGGGGGGGGGGCTTTTTCTGGCAAAGAAATGCTGCTCGGGCATCTGGTATTGGGGCAAGGCGAGGGCCATGAAGTCGGCGGTCCACAATCTGTGTCCACCAGACGGAAAGGGCACAAACATTTCCAAGGCCAAAAGCCTGGCATTGCCGACATTCAGGCTTTTGGCTTTGGGATTGGTTTTGGGTTAAAGTGTTTCTTCTGCTCCCAAACCTGGAAGTCAGGAAGGGCTGGTGCTAGGGACTGGCCGCTTGTTCACGGCGTTCGGCAGGGTCGTTTCCAACACTGGCGGATGGAGAAGAAGGGGTAGGATGGGTCTCTGGTGGTGCTGTGGTACTCGCGGGCGACGTGGAGGTGAAAGCGGAGGTGATCCCTTGATCAATTGACTCTGAGAGACATGGGGATCTGAGGAACGCTTGGTGGTGGCGGAGGAGGAGGAGGGGGGGGGGCGTGCCCGGGGAGACAGATGGGATTGTGACAGTGGTTGGAGGCCCGCGTTCGGTCTTGGCCTTTTTTGGCCAAGTGTTCCCATCCATTTCAACTCATGCCATTCCGCCTGCATGTGACTAGACATTGTTGGTTGGTGCGTAACCACTAAGGTTATTGCCTCTTTATGCGTTTTAACGGCAAAAGGCAGGCATTATGGACATCGTGGGTGAATCAGAGGGCTTTGCTCAAAGGAAAGGCCCAGGCTTGAGAGGGTCCTGGGACCTTTTTGTCGGCGATAAGCGGAAGGAGCGGGGTTGGCTACACGTGGCTGGCGGGGAATCTTACTCAAGCGGGGGACTTCTGCGGACCGCCCTTCTCTTTTTGTGCGGGAGGCCGGCGGGACCAGTATTGAACACTAACCGCCAATCAATATCCTCCTCGTCTCCACTGATGAAGCGCTCGCAAGCAAAATTCTGAGGAAAAAGACCGAGGATGGATCCGCAATGTCATCATCACTCATCATCATCAAAACAAGGTGACTTGGTCGTCCTGGACTTTCTGCATCCTGAAGCTGCTGGGGCTACAAGCAAGGGGCACTGCCAGGCGGTTGCGGGGACCGCCGGGGATTTTTGCCGATTGACCGGCTTCCTTTCACCTCCACTGATGGCATACCAGTAAACCTGGGGTGTCAGAGCAGGACTAAATCATCCCTCTTGATCTTTTAAAAATGCCTTCTGACCCCCAAAACCGCCACTTTTGTTCACTCAAAGGAGGTCTTCAGGACATTGGATTTCACAGTTGGTGGTACATGTGTTGGGACATTGGGCCTTGCTTCATGGTTGGATCGGATGCTGATGATTTGATGGAACGACATTTGTGGCCGTGATGCGAGGACGAGGAGGTAAGGACTGCTAGTTTTGCAGTTGCATTTAACCATGAAGGTCCGACTTGGGCGGGACGAATGGTCGTTACTTAGATTCCACAGGGCCCTGACCTCAGCGATGACAGGCCTGACGGTCCTGCAACTGACGATCCCGCGGCATGCGTGTTGTCGCCAGCACTGGAAGGAGCACTTTCTCGTTCTCTTACCACTTTCCTTGTGCTTTACCGCCTCTTTGCTCGCTTACCACCTGGCATTTTCAATCCATGATTCAGAAAATATAAAAAAAAGTTGAGAGGTTGGAAATGTTTTGGAAAAGGTTCTCTTATTAAAAGTCGGGCATAATCACAGCTATTCTCAAATCCCTCTATTCAAAACAAAATTGCTGGGATTCAAATTTAACTGCAAGGTGTCTTCAACAAAATCTGGACTGGGCCAAAAGTCAAAAAAACGTATCTGTTATGTTTTGGTTATAATTAAACGGTTATTATTTTGCACCTTTCAATTACTTGTGGTGAATTATAGATAATTGCTGTTTAAGACTTTAGTTAGATGATGCGTAAATGAACAATAAGATGGGTGTGCAAAAGTCAAAAACAACACGTAACTGTTATGTTTTGGTATAATAAACGATATGTTTTGCACCTTTTCAATTTCACCTGTCGCTAGTGCGTGAATATAGAATTGCCTGTTTTATGGATTTACGTAGGGATGCTGACGTCAATGAAACAATGGCTGGGTGCGCAAAAGTCTAAAAAAAACACGTAACTTGTTATGTTTTGGGATAATAAACGTTATTTTTTGAACCTTTCAATTCACTGTGGTGATTTATAGGAATTGCTGTTTTTAACGATTTACGTGATTGCTGCGTTCAAATGAAACCAATGCTGGGGTAGAGCAAAAGTCAAAAAAACACGTAACTGTTACATGTTTTGGTATAAAATATAATAAACGATATGTTTTGCCACCTTTCAAATTCACCTGTGGTGAATTTTAGAATTGATTATTTTAGGATTTACAGATAGATGGGCTGCGGCAAATGAAACCCATGCTGGGTGTTGCAAAATGTCAAAAAAACACGTAAACTGTTACGTTTTGATATAATTAACGGTATTTTGTGCACCTTTCAATTCACTATGGTGAATATAGAATGCATGTTTTAAGGATTTACGTAGATGCTGGTACATTTGAACATTGCTGGGCGTGGCGCAAAAAGTCAAAAACACGTAACCTGTGATGTTTTCGTAAGATACACGGTTATTTTTGGCAAACTCAACAAACCTGTGCTGATACAAGATTGCTGGTTTTGTAATCTAAGTGCAAGGTGGATAAATAATAAACAGTCACAGGTGTAATGGGTAAAATTGAAACACACTATTGAAATGTATACTGATAATAAAATTGGGAGTTTTGCAGCTAACAAGAGACTTGCAGTTTACTAGGAAAAATTTGTTTATCCAAATATAAGTTCAGGCCTTGCCCAATGTCCTGGAAATATTTCAATAGCATACTATTAATAAATAAAGATCTTCCACTACAATGTCTACACTTAAGTCTTGGTGAAACTTTATCCAGTGTTCTTTATAGATTAGAGGCTTGTCTGTGTTCGCCCACGGCGGGCCCCCCCCCCCCCCCGCTACCAACCACCATGAATTTACCAGCGGTAGATGACTCGCTTTTAAAATTCTCTTAGCTAACTACATTAATTTTGTTCTAATCTCTAATCTAACTAATTGGAAGGATCACAGCTAATTAGTAGAGGCTTTATCTGTTGCAGAAATGACTAATTTCGCTGGCATGTTTGGCCACAGGCAGAGCGCAGGTCACTATCCCTATGGAGGACGCTGAGGAGACAATGAGGCTTGAAAACAGGAAACGCTGTTCTATGGTTAATATCGATACGGGGTCATGTGATTTTTCAGGCAATCGCAAAACCTTACACATCCAAAGGTCATGACGTACGCACCCACACAGCTCCACCCTGCTCTATTCTGTAATCTGATTTGGCACTGGACCGCCCAAAATTACAGGGAGAGCCGAAAAAGGCGCGATACTTATATAGATGATGAAACAGATTTTAACCTTAATTATCGCCATGTATCTGGGAAAATTTCGAACATCAACAATAAAAACCTTACCGATTTCAACTTTTCATAATATCGTCAACTAATAAGTCAAAACAAGCATACTCTTAAAGCTAAAGAATAAAATGTTAGACAGTCAATGGCATGTGCACCACAAAACCATGGGTTGTCTGTAGACTAAAGAGTGCGCTTTAATATATTAAGTTGGACTTCTCCGTATACGAGTGCTGGAATCTTTCAACTTATTCGTAAGACTAAAGAGTACAGAGGATCTCCTTTATTTCATATTTTAGGTAGATGTTATATGTAATATGGTGTCACAAGTCTCAGCTCAGGAATCTAGTTTTTTAATTGCACACGGCAGCTTAGATTTCACCAAAAAGTATATCACTCTGTAGTAGCAACATTTCGAGAATTAAATTGAATTGAATAAAAAGGAAGGCCAAACAGCCAGTGATGTGGCCGTGATCACTCACCAGCGCCATGAACTCTGCAAGAAACAGTCAAATGTAAAATTCATTGGAGTGCTGGCATCTCCAGGCCACAGCAACCAGCGGCGTTTAAACCACATGTTGCTAATCCGCTGTGGGTTGGAGATCTTGGCATTAAAATCTCAACAATCAAGACATCACGTTGCTTCAGTAGGAGTTTAATATCCTAACACAGCATGGGTTTTTAACAGGCTGTAGATCCTATTAGCCACTAGGTGCCTCTATTTTTTCGGCTTCCATTAAAAGTGCTTACTTTTCTAAGCACTTTTTAAAGTATGTAGAATGTCATTACAGTGAGGAAAATGTGTTGATAAGTAGACTTATTGCTATAAACTAGCAAAAGAGAGCTCTGACTGGCATCACAAAGTAATACTCTTCATTGTAAACGTATAGTACTTTTATATTTTTTTTTATAGAATATAATTTGTCCTCTTGCAGTGAATTGAATTCTATAGACATGTGATATTGAAGTGCAATATACTTGATACACTGAAATGAGTTGCTTCTTGAATACACTTTTAGGATGAGTTGCAAGGACCCCATTGAATAGTGCAGTGGCCCTTTTCAGAGCCACATTATGCATTGCTTTGATAATGGCAGTAGTGCTATCCCCCTAGAGAAGGCAAGTATGTAATTCTGGCAGTGTTCACCCGTTGACGGCGTAAGGGGTGAGATGGCTCATACATAACCTTCGAGGAGGTTTTTCCCTTGGCTGCCATATTGAGGAGTGATGCAAAAGCCATGTAAACATCAAAGGCATATAGGAATTTTTGAAAAATGCATTACTGTTATGGATATATGAAAATTTGGGGTTCTTAGTTCAAAAGTGATCAAAAGGTATTGAAGTCTAAATGGGCTCCAAGAGAGGTAACATTTTAGTGTTAGGACTCACCTGTGCTGGGGTCCCCTTGACGCAATTTGGAGTTAAGCATAAACACTTTTGATGAAAATTGTGAACTAAGAACCCCAAATTTTCATATTTCCTTAGCAGTAATGCATTTTTAAAAAATTCCTATATCTTTGATGTTTTCTTATTGTTTGTGCCCCGCTGACTTTTTGGAATAGATGAGTTATTCCCCCTGCCATGTGCAGCTATACTTATTTTTTTAAAAAAATTTTTTTTGGTGTGATGTAAAAACAGTGTTGAAAAGCTTGTATTATTTGGTATTCCTTGTGGGGGAAACACCTCCCGGGGTACTGGGGGTTGTAGAAACTGTGATAGACAGCCCCTGAAAGGTAGAAGTTAGGGTGGAGGAGGAGGGGGGGTTTCTCTTCAGGGAGTGTTACAAGCTAACCAGACTGAGTAGAGGTTAAGGGGATAGGGAGTGGCAGTCACTGCAGCCGTGGTGACCAAGTCATGGCCACAGTAAACCATCACAATGGGAGAGGGATTCTTGCTCCTGCAGGAGCGCCTTTTTAAAGGGGTTGTCTGCTACAATGATTGGGTTTTTTAATTTAAAGATTTTTTAAAAAAACAGCACTTTGCAATATATGTTTTACAAATTCCAAACTGTTTTTGAGCTAGCCCTTTTTGTTTTACTACATCAGCTTCTAGATTCTATGTCCGACCTGTTGACCCTTTTCTTATGGCTGTCAGGTCTGTATGATCATCCTTGAAGAAGTGGAGCAGAGAGCCCCCCCCCACAGAATGCTTTGGAGGGGGAGGAGGGGCTCTGGGCGTTTTGGGCCCCTTACTGCCTGGGTTAACCCTGTGTGTGCCGCTTCCCCCGCTTCTACCAGAAATGGACAGCAGTGACCTGTCGTTTTATAATCTATAGTCTTTGGACGGGGACTTACTAATTTTTATAGAATCAGGGATGTGAAACTTTTTTTTCTCCATATTGTGGACTCCTGAGTATAGTAAAAACTTTCCCCTTTTTGTTGCTGAGATTGGAGACGTAAACTAAACAAGGGGGTTTTGGAACCATGCTCCCCCTTTCTCTATTAGCAACCATTCACCTTCCTTTTACATTAGATCACCCTCTCCTGCACAGACCTAGGGAGGGACACACAGGGTGAACTCTGAAGCAAACCCCCCCCCCCCCCCCCCCCCCCCCTGTATAGAAGTTAGTATGCCTGTTGCATGGGGGGGGGAGAGGAGCAGAACAGACAGCCAAGAAGCACGGGGCCCCCAGTTCAAAATTTCCCCGGGGCACTGAAGGCTGAAAGTCGTAATGAGACAATCCCTTTTAAGGCTGTAAAATCGTAGGTTAAATGACACAATCCAGAGGCTATTTTTTGCTGTGAGGCCCCGTTAAAATGTTGAAATTGAGTACTTTTTTTGGGGCCCTTCCCCTGGGGAAAATCATGCAGCTTTTTTTTGTATGTGTAAAGTTTTAATTGAATTATTATCAATTTCCACCTGCCTTATTTTTTCACCATCTCAAAAAAAATTTTTTTCCCCCCCTTTACCATTCCAGGCTGCAGTTTGTATTCTGATCTTTTATACTACACAACTCTCCCTTTTAGGAAAAACATATTTGGAAGATTGTTAAATGGGATTTCCCAGTCTTATAATGATCCCCTGCAACAAGACGGGATACATCTTAAAATTTTAGGGAGCTATTCTTGGGGTCCCCCTGATTTTAGAGAACAGGGTTCCTCCCCACCCTGGCTCTATGGGGTGATGGAAAGAAATATGGCTTTCATTTTAACAAATGACTTTATAGATCCAAATGGTGTTCTAAAGCTATATAGAGGATGTTAGGAATATACCCACCATCACGTGTTTTGGGGCCCCAAAACCCCACATGCTGCATCTCAGCTGTTTTCTACAAACATTGCCTTAAAGGGGTGTTTTCACCATGCTGTTTAACAAGGGCTGTTTTCGAAAACCCAGCTTCAGACACCCCCCTTTTGCTTTGGCATGGGGGGTTTTAAAGGCGAAACTGCATTTTTTGCTGCTACTCCTGTTAGAGGGTGATTAAGGAGTTTTAACAGCAGGGTATAAGAGCTCTAAAATGTTAAAGTTTGTCAGTACACAGGATAAACTTTTTGCTGATAAGACACAGCAGAGAGTCAGCAACCTAGAAAACCCTATGTAAACAAGCAGGAAAAAAGAACTGTTCTAACTTTGAAAGGTAGAAAATCAGATCAGCAATGCTTTTGGTAGTCTTTTTTTTTTTTTACCTGTGTTTATATGTTTAACGCTTATTAGTGAGATGGGAACACCCCTTTAAGGGCTTTCCCAAAACTGAGTTTTATCACATGTTTAATGGATCCTCACCATCTCAGTTCCCTCAAGATTCTGACAGCAGGCTAGTTTGATCTGGCAGTCAGAAGAGGCCACCATGCATTCAAATCAGTGGAAGTTATAGAAGTATCGAAATGCTCTTCCTTTTTTTACTGATTGGTATGAAAGTTGCATATATTCTGGATTCTTTTCTTTTTTTTTATATAGAAAAAAGTATTTTCAAAACAAAATCAACCATCGTGAAGAAAAGTTTAGGTTTAGAGGCCATCTATGAGGAGTGAGAGAAGTGCACAAATACAAATTGACTTTTATCAGCTGATGGGCACTGCAGGGTTATTCTGCCTTATTCAATGTTTTATCCCAGCACCAGGTGATTGCATGTTATAAGCCTACAAGTACGAACAACTTTTGTCCAGGACCTGCCGCGCAGACACTTAAGAAAGCACAAGCGGATGCAGTACAGAATAGGGCTTCCCAATTCTCTTAATGGCCACAGAATTTCCATCAGGCTTGTACAGCTGGACCTTGGCTGTAATTGCTGCTAGGATGAGATACTCAACATGAGGTGTTGGGAAGCTGGGTATGTATTGTTTTCAGGCAGGAGGGTTCCAGACTTTGATAGGCTCATGTTGTTCACCCATTTCTGACTCACTGCTGGCTTGTCAGCAGGCTCGGTAGGTAAAGGTGATGGAAATGTGAAAGCAGAAAGATGCTGTTTCTTTGAAATGCCTTCACAGAGTAACAGGAGGTGAATTAGGTCCGTAATTGTAAAACAAATCACTGCTCATTATGCTCTTAGTGTGAGACTGCATTCATCTCGAAACAACATAACACAGCACATTTACAAAGGAGAAATAAGAAAATTGATCGATGCTCAAGGTTTTTCTTGGCTGCAAACAGCAAATAATTGGAATATCTGTCACCTTCTATTAAACCGGATGGAATTCCTCAAGTCTGGACTCTTACCACTTCCAGTGTTGTGGCACTTTTATGGCGTTTCTATTAGACCTTATCCTGGGGAGATTTGTGTTCATTAAAATGATTACCACCTGAAATCCATTAGGAAATCAAGAGGACAGATGTCCATTATAGATCTGGTAAACTAATTTAACAAAAGGTGTCCGGTGGAACCTTAACATCTGGGCTTGTAAATGCGGCTTTTAACTTAAGGGACTAACCTGAGTAGCATATGGTAAGGAAGAGCAAAACTGACTAATTATTAATCCTGTTGAAGGTATATAGTTCATTTGTGACATTTGTACTGGACAAGGCCAGTGTTATTTGATGTAGTTGTCTAATTTTCTGTAAATTTAATATGAACATTACAATGAGAATGTGAAATAGGGCTGTAAAAGATATCCATCTTTTTTTTTACAAATTTAATACAGGCACCATGCAAACACAAAAGAACATCTTAGTGTCCTAAAAATACAAATACAGTTGGCTACCATGCTATTAGTTTGGTTCTATATAAATGGTTGTGCATTAATAAGAAAACCGTATGCATAGTCATCAGGTGCAAAACTAGAATTCTTAAGATCCCACATCAAAGTGTCATGAGCACACCAGCTGGAGATAGAAAACTGAACTATCAGCATTTGTAGCAATAATTAAAGGTATAAATAATAGTACCTTATAGCAGATAACTCACATAGTAGTGTTAGACAGGCCATAAGTTATCCTCTACAAAAACGTACAATGATCTTACACCTGAATGGTTTTCCCTAATCACAGGGCCCCATAGCTACGGCTGGTACTGCTATAGTTATGCCTATACTACCCCTTTAAATGTAGGTCAATAGTCCTATTTCTATGTAGAAACATTATTGAACTAATCATAGAGGACTTCACCTCCCTCTGATTTCTCTAATAATCCACCAGTAACTGTGACCTATGAAGATCAGTCCCTTTTATCCAATCTGAGAGACCATATTAGGCTGTCTGTCTGCTTTTATGATGGAAGAGTGCTGCGTTGTAGTCCATGATCAGGACTTCATACTTTAAGAGGACAAGACTTTTCTATATACAGTGGTACATCAATCTTTGTAGTTGCAATTCCCAAGAGAGGAATGTAATCTTAGTGGTTACCTTCACAATAGGTGGCCATTCTTCTTAGTCCCAGGTTCCTATTTTATCACAGAAGCCCCTTCTGTTCTGTGTTCTGTCAGACAAGACTTCACTTACTAATGAATTTCCGCTTTCTATCTGGCAAGTTCCTTCTTATATAAGACACTGACTTCAAGGGAATGATAATTTTTGCCTAGCGGGCTCTCTTCCTCACTGAGGCCTACCTCCAGTTCTCCTCCCAGGAACGCTAGTGCACATACTAAGGGCCACATGTATGAAACTGTTTAGGTCTAAAACTCACTCTTTTGCCTATAGTAACCTATGGGCAAAAAAGTGCGTTTTAGACCTAAACAGGTTCATACATGTGGCCCTAAATGTCACTCTTAAGGACTCCAGAATTGGAGATGCTGTTTACAAGTGATGCATTATGAGAATTAAACAAAAGTATAAAATAGAATATTTAAAAATGTAGACAGTGATGCAAAGACAATTTTAATTTTTCATTTCTCTTGACAGTTTCAAGTTATTTTAGGACCTAATGGGGTTTTCTTTATTTAACTGAAGGAAACCCACACTTTTGTCCACTTGTGTAATCTTTTGTTGTTATAGCTAAAAAAGAGGAAGCCAAATTATGCAATTGTAAAGTAGTGTCATTGTGTGTAGTGCATCTCCATTGAGTTGCTATAAGATTATGGTAAAAGTTCTTATGGATCCAGACTGCAGATACGTGCATGACAGCACAAACATGATTGTTTCTTTAACGTTTCCCAATCATGCAGTAGTTGTTACCGTAGGCCATTTATATTAACTTATAATGAACTCTCTGGATAGTCAAGTGAACTCTTAAGGACATTATAGTTTGTTTTCAATCACGGTTATTACAAGTTTTGCATAATGCAATAGTAATGTATTCATTGGGAAGAATTCAATTCTGCTCGAGAGATCTTGCGCGATAAATGTAATGCTTTATGAAAAACATGATTAGGTAGCTTTTTATAAACCCACACATTTTAATTAAAATAAAATACTCCAGGGTTTGCAAGTATTCAGTAACCCCACAGTAAAAGGTTACCTGGTGCCTTGCCGCATGTACAAGGTGAGTTCTTATTACACAGTAAACCTGCCTGCCACTCTGTGCTGTTTCTTATTAGCATGGACACGGAGCGCGGTTCTAAATTCAAAGTAGAAAAAATGATTTAATTTAAAAAGAGAAGATGAAAGGATGTAAAGAAGAAAGAGAAATGCATAATCAAATATTCACTTTAACTGAAGAGAAAATGTATTTTGAGTGGGAAGTGTTTTTTTTTTTCTTTCCTATTTCTTGACCAGGCCCCAGGCAAGACTGTAGTAATAGTTTCCTCCGTTAAGTGTGTTTATTTGATTTGTTTGGTCTCCTTTGCAATAGTTTAAACACTTTCTTTTAAGGTCAAGCATGATGTCTACTTTTGTGTTGCACTGGTTGCTGTACATTTTTATGATGTTGTTTTTCCGGCTACTTTTATGCTGTTATTTTAAAACCAATATATACATTAGTAATTTTATAAAGGTTATACAAGTTTACAGTGCATTTTACAGCTCAGAGAATGAGCGAAGTATATGAGAGATGATAGTTGTACTTATTTGTACAACCAATGGTTTTTGGTTAGCACTTGGTCCAATTAAGGTCCTCATCCCCCCAAAAAATAGATTGGGTAACATGTTTACTGGAATGTAGAAATACATCATTACATTACAAAGGAATTAAATATTTGTATGGATACTTGATGAAGCAGACTTAATTAGGATATGTAGAATTATTTGAAGACATGTGTTGAGGTAAGAACCTAACCTGTCTACAGTATGTGTCCACATCCAAGGATGTGTATCCCAAAGAGGTATCTACTATATAGAGGTATATCAACTATGGAGACCTTATTATGCTAAGTTCACACGGCATAATTGCGGGGCGTAATTACGCCAGGTGTTCGGGAGCTCCCGCGGGGCGGGGGGGCCGGCACCCTGCTGGCCCCATAGACATGAATTAAACGCCCTGAATAATTGACATGTCGCTTATCTCCCCACGCGGCGTATTGTGTGAGCGGGGAGAGGAGGCATAATCCATAGTTCTCTATGAGAACTGAGGATTGCCGTCATTATTGGGACATATTTCGCCATTTATTGAGCGCAGTACACCGCAAAATACGGGGCGAAATACATCCCAATTTAAGCCGTGTTAAGTCCCATCCTCTTTGCATCTCTACTGTAACTGTATTGCATGGAAAGGGCAAGGAGGAAAAATTCAAACACTAGAACCTTCTTTTATGAGGGCGAAATCTATTGTTATAATGGAGGTAACCCTAAGATACGTACTAAGGCATCTGCAATCTTCTATGTATACTTCTGTCCACATGACTATGGATAAATCCATCCATGTCATTCCATTATCCATACACAAATAACATTCTTTACTGTAAACTTTCTATGCCAGATTAATATGAGCTAGCTCTTTTGCATTGCTGTCTTATTAGACCCCTTTAGGCTATCTGCTAGTCATCCTGATTATACTAACCATTTCTCCTGTATGACATAATATGAAGTTTTCCAACTAGTGACCTTCTAAAGCATTGATGTTAAAACCATTGATAATAGAAGCAAAATGTTCATGGCAGAATCAGTAGGAACAACGGCCTTATTCCGTATTATGCTTCTTCAGGGCATAAAATTCTAGCGGACTCATTACTTACACATCATCAGAATAAACTGATTTCAAACACATTGGACGTATTAGAAAAGCTATCCTGTTTTAGAATCATTAACATCTAGACTTAATAATACCATTACTTGAAAAATTTTAAGTACTTGGTATCTTACACTAAAAAAAAAATATTATGTTTTTTTTTTGAACCGTTTCTATTATTTTGCAGATGCTCATAACAACATAACTGTGACATATTGCTTTAAACATGTCATTTTTTGACCTCAAGTAACTTAGCATGTTATTTTCTTTGAGTAGTGACAGTGGAGCCATTTACATTGATTTGCAGTTAAAAGAGTCTCGTAGACAGTGACAGGACCCAACCCACATAGATGAACACCATTACATTTAATTGCGATATTCCATGTTTTTGAGCCTTGCTAGCCTATCCTATTTTTCTGTTGTACTAAATCATGTCATTTTAGCTGGAGATATGGCTCTCAGGTAGACTAGTTAATACCAAAGAATGACTTTAAGTGACACCGATTTGCAAACTTATAGTCTGCTTTCAACTGCATGCATGTACATAAAGGGGAATGCCATTTCTGTAGTGAACAGTCAATTTAAAACTGCAGGCACTTGTAGGCGCACTCTTAATACTGACATGCGTCATTTCTTATTTGGGGTCCCAGTATGGTGTTTTTTGAGAAATACTTTATACATGGAAAATTTCATTGCAATAGATTGGCACTACCAAAAGGTGATATCTTATTACTAATGGAAGCACCATTTTCTTATTTTTTCTTATAGCTTAAAGGGGGGTTGTCTCGTAAAATGATTGGGTTTTAAATTTAAAAATCTTTAAAAACAAGCACTTTGCAATTAAAAGTTCATTACAATGCCTACTGATTTTTAGCTAGCCCTGTTCCCAGGAGTGCATCGCTTCTCAAATTTCTTAGCAGCCGGGCTGTTTTCCTTTCTTTGGTGTCAGGTCGAATGATCATACCTTTGAAAAAAGGTTTGGGGAAGAGCCCCCCCGCACAGAATTTTGTTGTAGGGGGGGAGGGGGGGGCTCTGGCTTTTATGTCCCTGGCCCGGATTAACCTTTGTGTGCCCCGTTTCCCGCTTTTACACAGTTGAGCAGAATTAGGTGACAATAGATGTGACAGCAGGACCCCGTGTGTTTTTAATCTTTATTTGTGGGGCTGTAATTTTTAAAAAAATAATAAGATTGTGAAAAAGTTCTGCTGTGCTGTACTGGGACAATCCGATAACACTTTTCAGTTTCTGCCCCCTGTTCTAGAGGGTTTTTTTGTTTTGTGGAAATTGGGGATATTAACTAAGCAGAGGGGATGGAACCTAAGAATATAGACCTCTCTAGGCAGGGACACAAAGGGTTAACTCTGCAGCAATCCCCCCGCCCCCCCCCCCCCCCTTCTGTATAGAAGTGCGCGATAGCTGCCTGTGTGCTGAGGGAGGGGGAACAGGGAGGAGAAGAGCAGAGAACTAGCACCCCCTCAAATTCAACTCCCATTCTTACAGACAGAGGCCTGAAAGCATTAATGGAGACAACGCCTTGTAAAACAAAAACATTTATCTTTATGGTGAAGATAGATATCAATAAAAACTGCTAAATAGTTTTTTTAGTCTGTGAAAAGAAGTTATGTATAATGCGACTATGCTTATGACATGTCCCCATGGCAGGTTTTTCAGCCGTTTTTACAGACATTTTTCGGTTTTGAAAGCCATCTGTAAACCGGCTGTCCAAAATTTGAACATGGACAGTAAATGGAAAATCCATGCAGCAGCCCCCTCTGCATGAGTTTCTCTGATGTTTTTTAGAAATGCCGCGTCCGAAAAACATTGACATGTATCGATTTCTTCCATCCTGGTTTTCGGGCGGAACATGAACATGTCGGTACGAAGGGGGAGGGAAGCCGTCCCCCTGCTTGCAGTGTACACGGCCCCTAAACAAAGGAAATACTGGTTGGGATTTCCGACCGGTATTTGTCCAAACAGCTCCTTAGTGTCTGTTCTTTACTAACTTTTTATTATTATGATTATTTATTTTAAAGGGAGGTAACATACATAAGCCCAAACACAGTACAATGGCAATATTAACTGACTAACAACTGATAAAGAGAGTGAGAAGACCCTGCCCACGAAGGCTTTCGAACTACAAGTACTGTACAAATGATTAGTTTACATATACTTGGTAGAACCATTTTTAACATAAACAGGGGTTTTAGTTGCTAAAAAATAATTATCTATCTATCTATCTATCTATCACATCTAATCATACTGTATACTATCTATCTCTATTATCTTATCTATCTATCTATCTATCTATCTATCTATCTATCTATCTATCTATCTATCTATCTATCTATCTATCTATCTATCTGAGAGAGAGAGCAGTTTTATATGGGAGAATAATACAGACCAATACAATATATAAATCCAAGTTTGACAATTACATACATACAGTATATCCTACAGCGACATCTAGTACTATGTATTCATAGTTCTGTTCCATAACATTTCTGATGCTCCTTATGGGCTGAATTGTGTAATCAGTTAAATGAATGGAAACCTGATGGACCCAATATAAGTCAATGGAAGTTATGATTATCTATTAGAAAATAGACTGAAGCATGGAAAGAGGACCTCACCACACAATGCACAAAGCCTAATGCATTTGTTAATCTTGTCAGAAGGAGGTTGTCAGATTTCACAGTCTTTACATAGGCCATAAGCATGACCAAGTGATATTGCCCCTCTTCTACAATCAAGTACAACTTTAACCTTCATAAAGCCCAAGGCTTCCCTCTTGAAAAAGCAAGAGTCTTAAGAAAATGACATGAATTATTCTGGAGATATTAATTCACACATGAATCAATGAACTGTAACTGGAAGAAGAAAAAAGTGGCTGACAAAATAACAGTTTTAATATCAAGATGGCAACTACATGTTTTCCTTCTTATTAAGCTGATACCCTAAAGAGCAAACCAGCTTCAAAGCGTTCTTAAAATTGAGTCTGACCCACAGGATGTCATATGGTTATGCTTGTGCCGTCATGATGTGGTGCCACCCTTATCCAAATTTTCTTTTTTTACGGGGGCAAAAAAAAGATCCGGGGGGGCCGTATGGGAGGCAAAAAGGGGGGGGCGGTTCACCTTCCCCGGGTTTTTGGTTTTAAATTTTGTCTTTTCCCTCTTTTCTTGTAGCGGGAAACACCCCTTTTCCCCAGAAATTTTTTTTTTTAAAACCCTTTTGCCCCCCAAAATTCAAAAAAGCGGAAAAAACCCATTTTTTTTTTTTGTTTTTCTCCTTTCAAACTGAAAAAACAAAAAAAGGGGAATGAACTCCCCAAAACAAACCCCCCCCACCCTCAAATTTCTGGGATGTATTACCCCCCTTTTTGAAATTTTTTTAGGTTTTTGATGAAAATTCACAAAATCTTTTTCGGAATGCACCAAAACTTTTAACCCCAAAAAAAAAAAAAATTTATTGGACCTTTTCCTTTCTGCCCTTCTTTTTTCCCGGGGGTTTAAAAAAAAAAATTTCGCTGGGTTTTTTTCCCCTTTCCTCTTTCCCTTTTTAAGATGCAAACCAGTGTTTTTTAAACCCCTTTAACGATTTTCCACCGTTAAATTAAAAAAGTTTAAAAAAAGGGGGGTTTTTTTCTCGTTTTTTTCCAAAATTTTTTAAATTTGTTTACTTTTTAAAAAAGCTCTTTAGGGCTCCCTTTTTCTTGGTTTTTTGAAAGAAAAAATTTTTTAAAAAAAGAATAAGAAAAAAAATTTTTTTTATTTTTGAAAGGAAAGGGGTTTTTTTTACTTTTTTAAATTTTCCCGTTTAAGACCCCACTCTTTTGGCCCCAGGACTTTTTCACACAACTAATTTTTGGGGGATTTTTAAAAAACTAAAAGGAAGGAAAATTAGTCCCTTTTTGTTTTTCTTTAAGTAAAACTTTAATGGGAACTCCCCCAATTTTTTTTAAATTTAAAAAATTTTAAAAAATTTTTTAAAACAAAAAATTTTTGGTTTTAAAAAGCCCATGGTTTGTATGTAAATTTCTGTGTTTTGCAAGTCATAATTATTTCCATTGTTTTTTTAGAAAAAAATATTAAATTTAAATTTAAAAATTTTTATAATGGCCCATTAATTTTAACCCAAAAACACCCCTTTTTTTGGGTAAAAATATATTCCAAAAAATTTGTTTTTATAAATTTTTAAAAATTTCCCCTTGGGCTGTTAAATAGAAAAAACCCCAAAAAAAAAAAAAAGATAACACACCCCAAAAAAAAAAGAAAATAGGGGTCCAGCTGAATCCGCAACAAAACCTGAAAATGAAAAAAAAGTTAAGAAAATTTCAATATTTTCTTTTTCCCCGTTTTTTGGGCCAACACATATTTTTTTTTTTAAAAAATTGGGGCTCAAAATCCCCAAAAGGCACTGAGAGAGATGAGATTTAAAGTAGGTTCCATCTAACTAGGCCCCCCTTGCAAAAAAGGGGGGGTTTTTTTTTTGATTTTTATTTTCAAAAATTTTTTTTTAAAAACCTAATCCTGTGTTTTTTTAGCGTCTCAGAGAAAGGTTTTTTTTGTGCTTCCCCCTAACGTTGCTTAGGTGACCTGTACGGTTTCTTTCAAAGAGGAAACTTGTTTTTCTTCTCCCTATAAATCCATCATTTTATTAAGTAAAATAGGGTGAATTTAGTTCTTCTAGACAGTAAAGTAGCTCCACAGCATGTGGACCACAACAAAGTATGTCTCGGAGTTGGATATTCGCAATGATGCAATCATACCTATTTAAGGGGGGTTAGGCTTTAGAAGGAGACATAATAACAACAATAATAATAATAATAATCCTAATGATATTAAAGTAATGATAATATGTCATATTGCTCTAGAATGATAGTTCCCTCTTATCCTTTGATTGCATTTAGAAGCGAAATATGGTATATATTGTACTGGAGCACTGCTCTCAAGCCCTGCTGCACTTAAGGCATATAGCTTTCTTTGAAGTCTTTTTCTCCTGACCCTTTCTGCGTCTCTCCTAGATATAATAAAACATAAAGTCTTTGTAGTTTCTGCAAAGCTATACTTTGAGCCCCAAGGTTTCCCGTTAAAATTTGGGTTCCTTCTGGAAAGGGAAAAGCGATAATGGGCATAAAACTGGGTTAAAAACTTTTTTCCGGCAGGCGAGGGTAAGGTACGACCGAGCTATCCATATTTGTATTCTAAAGAGAAGTCGCCGGGATTAAAACACAACTAATATAAGACTTTAGTGCTGCACTGTTACAGCCAAGAGCTATAGAGTCTGGTCAGTTACGTCGACAAATGCCGCCATGTACGTTTTACAGCTCTCCCCTAGACGTGTCAACGTTAATTGAGAAATAAACACAGGGGCAGCTGGCAGGATCAGAGCTCAGGTATAAAGCAGCTGACAGCTCACAACTGTGGCTATTTTTAGTGGATTTTAATTATGGTTTACTGAGTATTCATTCTACTCTGAACTTTCTACTGAACTCACGAGAAGGGAGTGAGTTAAAGCCATATACATTATTGTCACAGCTCTGGCTAATATTCTGTATCTCTATACTAGATGAGGCACTTTCAGCAGGTCAGGCTGCTTTCCTCTGCCACATGGCTACCCCTTGTCTAGCACTTTTTGCTTTTTCCCCTTTTTGGGTCGCATATGTAGGAAGTAAAGAACATTTTGGATTTTGTTTCATTTTTCCGGGGATTTTAAATCATAGTTTTAAATAGCTGAAAAAATTTTTTGTCAGATTGGGCATCTTAGCTGATCCTTAGATGGAGTTCAGAACCGTGCCTGTATTGTGGCATTATTTACAAGATTACGCACAGTATTCTTTTCTTGGAGACAAATTAACAGAAACCTCTTGTGTGCCAGAATTTAAATTAGCCACACAGCTGTTTGGAACAGCTTGAATGTGGAATTATACATATGACGTTAAAGATAAAGGGGACATATGTGCAGAGTGCGGTCTCCATGCCACCAGCACGTGGTGAAGATTTGATAATGGAGAAGTGCAGATTTCTTGTATATTCTTTGGGTGTATCATTTTGGGGTTTTTTTTCCCCCTTCTAATTGGGGCCAAATCCAGTAAAAATTTCCTAAGGCTGATTATGCAGTAAGATCAAATTTAAAATTATTTTGAACACTAGATACATGACATAGCGCTCCAATAATAGAAAGTGTGAAATAGTCTATGATAGGAAATGGTTAAAAAAGAATTGTAAATAAATTGACGATGATGTACCTGATATGAGGATTTTACAATTTTCATGCTTTTAATGCCCATGGTGAAAGCTAAGAACAAAACATAAAAATGGGATTCTCTGTATGTTTTAAACTTTGCTACATCTGTAAATATTCACAATCCAAACAAGTTAACCTGCATCAGTCAAAGTACAGATGTAGCAAAACTCAATTAAAAAATTTTACACCATGATTTACCTTCGAAAATTTTCAATTTTTTAGTTTTTCGTTGTGATCGAAGATCAAAAAAGTGCTGCTTTAAAGGGGGTTTCCCTCAAGACCTTGTGGAATGTTATAGGATATTCCTTTTCGTGTTAGATAGGCAAGATTCCCCCTGGGGTTGCACCTTTCCATAGGCCCCCAAGACTCTCCTCTCTGAATGGTGAAGTAGCTGCGTTTGCACAGTTAGTCTTCATTCATTTCATGAATTCTGACACAGCCAAAAGCAATGTTATACCCCTAAAAAGAATTTAAGAGTGGGAGGTACCCACAGCTATCTGACATTGATGACTGTCCATATGCCATCAGTGACTGTATTGGGACAATCCCTTTAAGATTTCGATTTGTATAGTTTTTACATTCAGATTGATAGAACAGGCCACTTTTCTCATTTGCTGGTGGGAAAATTATGTGACCAAACAGCAGCCTTTCTTCAGACATCAGGAGATGTGTTATTTGTTGTTTGTGTACACTTCCTTTTCCTGTCTGGAAAAAGGCTCGTTTGGGTTGCACATTTCTTTTTCCAAAGGGCAAAATTTTTGAGCTGAAATCAAGCCGTTTTAAACGAATTGGGGGCCCCTTTTGGGAAAAGACTGCAAATGGGGTGCCCCATAATACAAACACTTGGCCATGCCTCAAACCCCCCTCCAACACCCCTTTATCACCCATTTATGTCGAACACCGGCAGCTTGAGCTTACAAGCTTTTGACAGGGCAGGACCCTTTGGTTCCCCTTCTCCACCGGGGTTAACTGTTTGAACCCCAAAAACACACCAAAAAAGCTAAAAAAAGCCAACAAAATACTCCGGAGTATGTTTTTGTATTTGGGACATATAACACCACTTTGGGGCCCCTATACTTGTGGGGCCCCCCAAAGGGAACTTCCCAGTGTGCCCAAGGAAAAGATGACCTGGTAACTGGGCCCCACCTGAATCCGAAGCAAAACTTATTTACTACATTTTTGTATGGAAAACCTGAAATTTTCTAAAAACATGATGAGTCAAAAGGCATGGACAATGGAGGGGCCGGTTTTTTATGTCTTAAACCCCTCGTCAAACAATTTTAATGGGGTGTTTAAACCCTTTCCCTTTTTGGGGGGCTGCAGGAGAATAAAAGGGGGGTTTTCCAGGGCGTCCTTATCTGAGAAGCAAAGTAAACAAAGCCCACGAGCTAAGAGCGAAAGACACAGCCAGAGACAAACCATGCATTTAAAGGGGTGTGTGAAAGTTCCTCAAATAATCAAAAACAAATAGTGGTTTTGTATACAAAAAAACAACACGTTTTTCCACAGCAGCTTAAAAAACTTCCCTTTAAGTTTTTCTGATAAAAAACAAAGGGTCTACTCAGATAATCACACTACAACAAATGGGGTTCTGTATCAAAACCCCAACATTTTCACCCGGTGCCTTGAAAAAATTCTTCAGCTCCCTTTCATAGAAAAAGAAGTTTCTTTTGCGCAAGCCTGGCCACACCTTTTCAGTCGGAAAACTAATTTGAAAACTTTTAAGTAAAAAGGGGAGGGAAGGCAGCCCCGTAAACTCTCTCAGGGTGCAATTTTTTTAATCCCCATATATTTAAAAAAGTGAAATTTCATACCCATTTTTTTGGGGGATCCCCAAAGTCAACATTACATCTTGGCAAAAAACCCCCTTTAAAATTCATTTAATAAAAAAGTCAGATGAAACATCATTTGTCATATTTGGGGGGCCCAAATAATAAGGATGGAGCTGTTAAATATTTTAAAACCCACCACTTTTTTGTTTCCCTTAGAATTTTAAAGCTTAGGAGATGTCCCCAGCAGCAGCTTTCCCCTTCTCCCTTTTTAGGTTTTAAAAACATTTAAAAATTTGGGCCCTGCAAAAGTGAATGTGTATGAGAAAGTAAGGGTATGCTTACACGTCAGATTTTTCCAAATGGAGGAATCTGAGGCAAGAAAAATACCCTTGGAAAATTTTGCCCGTGGTTTTAAAACCCTTTGAAAAGGGCATTTTCCCCCCTGCAATTTAAAAAAGTTTTGGGC
Source organism: Phyllomedusa bahiana (assembly GCA_025379985.1). Lineage (NCBI taxonomy): Eukaryota > Metazoa > Chordata > Amphibia > Anura > Hylidae > Phyllomedusa > Phyllomedusa bahiana. The sequence goes on from JAODAL010003343.1 coordinate 26,564, forward strand.
CCCTTTTTAATCCATGTCATGACTGCTTGAATGGACATGTCAATTGGTTTATATCCACATCATGAATTGAAACTGTGAACCATCAAGTAAATGGACTTTGGTTTTCATTTTAAAATTTTGTGTAGAATTTTTACAATGAATCCAAAATTGAACCCCTGTGTTAAAATCTGATGTGGGAACAATTTTAAAGGGAAAAGAAATGCCCAACTGAATTTTGCCAGCAGCAATTGAAGGTTATTTTGCCCCTTTTTACACTTTTTTTTTGCAGTTTTCGCTTCCCCCAAAATTATACCCAAAACGTTTCAGCAAAAAAGAGAGGGCCAAACCCCTTTTTAAAAAAACATTAAAAAAATATTTTTAATCTTCACTAAAAATTAAAAAATTTTCATTTTAAATGGAACATTGTATGAAACCGTTCACCCATGGAGTTAATAGCACATAACAACGGCCCGGGCCCATGTGCCCCCGCTCTGAGACCCCCCCATAGAAAGGGCAATACACGATCAATACCAGGGTTTTTTTCACCTGCCCAAATCGATCTGGGGTATGTATAATTTCCCTTGAAATTGAAATAATTAACACAGGGCAAAAAATGTTTTTTTTTTAAATTTTGATTTTTTGCGGGTTATGTTTACTGTAAGCCAGAAACATCTTTTTAAAAACCTTTAGAAAGGGATTTTAAAAAACAGCCGCAAAAAAAAACCCACACACCCCTTCATAAAGCACCACTTGATTGATATAAATTTGCCCCATTGGAACTAAACAAAAGGGAGGGAAATTTTCAGTTCTCACATCCCCAATTTTAAAACGAAAGCCAAAAAAAACCATTTTACTGATGGGAACTTTGACAAGATGACATTCGAAGAATTGTTGGCCAAAGTCATTTTACCTTAGTCACATTTTTAAAGTAAATAAAAAAAAAAACCTATAATCTCCCCATTTTAGATTTGCATGTGATTTTCTCGTCATATTTTTGAAAAGTTAGCAGCTGAGTGGCAGTCGCATTTCTGCACTATGATGTCTTCAACAAATGGAGATGCTTATTGTAGGATCCTTGTAACTCTTTGTATGCATTACTGCCATGAGAAAACTGAAGGGGACAGATAAAATCTTTTTTATTTTATTATGCCAATAAAAAAATCAAATGACATGGTAGTTACGCACGAAAATATTAATTCTTTTACATACTTTTTTTACACCTTGGGATTAGGTTATTCTGCAATTTAAAAACCCATTAACCCCTAAAGGGTGACTACCATTGAGTACAAGTTTTTCCCATGAAATTCAGGGTTTCCCCTGCGACCCTCATCCTGGGCGCGGGCGCATCCGGCCCTGGGTGCCGGGGGGCGCCGGACCGAAAAAATTTGGGTCGCGGGGGCGCTGTCCCCCCCGCCGGTCCCCCTATTACTTACCCGCCACCTCCGCTGCAGTTTTGTCCCCCAGCGCGCGCCGGCAGTGTTGAATTTAAAGGGCCAGGCACCGGGAATTTTCTATTGCCGGGCCTGCCCCTATTTTTGCCACATCTTCCCGGTTACCGGTTACCCCCCGGATCTTTATGCCCCCTAATTAGAAAGGTTTCCCCACTTGTTTTTTGATTACCGTTTTTCCGTACCTTTTGCCCCCGCCCTCGCCCGAATTTTTGCCGCCTGCCCGACCTTTCCCGCCTGTCCCGACCACGAAACTTTCCGCCTGCCCCGACCCATCGCCTTTTCCCCCGATACGAGCCCGCCTTCCGATTTTGTCCCCACACAAACCCCTCGGGCCTCAAAAAGAAAAGCAGCAGGGGTAGCGCCCGGGTAGATCCCCCCGCAGCAACCCAACCCGTTTTTTTGCGGGTCGGGTAAAACCGGGACCTACTAGATTCCGTCCCTGGCGTGGCTTACCCCACCTTGCTGGGGTTTCCAAAGGGGAAAACAAAACCCCAACCTGACATACGAAGTAATTTGTAAGTTTTGTTCCTTATAATACTTTGTTAGGGGGAAACGATGGGGTTTTTATAGGGGTTAAAAAACCCCACGACTGTATTGCCGGGGTAACTCAATGACCCTTTTGCCGGACACCATTAGTATATATCTCAAATAGAAGCTGGAGGGGCACTGTTATAAGCCTTGCTTGAGGGCTCAGAAATTTCTGTGGTCCTTTAAAAAATTGCCCAACCCAGTAGAAAATGATTTAAATAGGGTTGGAGAGAACTTTTTAAAAAATTTGTTTTGGGGGGCCCAGAAATTTTGGGTTGGAAAACCTCTCTGCGAGATATACCCTTTGGGATAGTTTTTTAAATAAATATCAGAAGAAACTGTGACAAATTCTGCTTAAGGGCCCATAAAATATTTCCCTGTGAGAATATTGAATATCATTTTGCCCCACTGAGAACACTGTAAAAAATGAAGTTAATTAAGTGCAAGTTAAAAAGGAAGTAAAAGAAGTTGGGAGTTATATAAATGGGGAGCTTGAAACAGAATTTGGTGTAGCAGTGTAGGTTTGATATGTGAAATAATGATCCAAATAAGAAAACCAGATTTTCCCAAAATTAATAATATTTCCTATAGCCTCAAGGTTTTTAAAGCTATTGAAATTTTATTTGGAAAAAGGGGGAAAATTTTAAAAAATTTTTGCTATGTGATCATTCATTCTAACCTTGCCTTTAATGTACGTAATATAAATTTGGTCCAAAATTGCCAAATCTGCAGTCATCAAACATAAGCACAGAAATTTGGATCAGTCATCCCACTGAAATCTAAATGGAGATGCTTAAAATGAATCACTTATGTAAAGTAACAATAATACTATTCTAGTTTATACAGTTGTGCACCTTTTTCTTTACCCAGTTGATGACAACGATAAAAATGGAAATTAGTTTTCATTTGACCATTTTTAAAATTTTATTTTGCTATTTTTAATTAGAAACACGGCTTTGTTTTTTTATGTGAGCCTAATATTGCACCATGTGCATTTCTTCACTGTGTGCCCCTCAGTCAGGAGCTACAACCATTATCTTTTATATGGTTATTTCATATTAAGTAGAAAAAAAATCCAAAAAGTTAGGTCTCCTCGGGGGAGCCGTTTTAAAACATTTTGTTTACATTCATTTCGGCTCTATTTTAAAATGCTCATTATGTAAACCGTAGGCCAATGAACAAATTCACATTAAACTGCATAACAGAGTGCCAGAGGCAAAGAAGACAGAAAAAAGGAATACAAATTTACATTCTGCTGTTGATCTGATCTACTGTTGGATGACTTGCTGTAATTCTAGAAAAGATTTAGCATGGTAATCGGTAACCTATTTACGTGGTCTCCAACTTACTTCTGTATATCATGCCCTGGTAGCTGCTTGGTGGGAGTTGTAGATTCAGAAAGGCAGGAGTGACACATGTTAAAGACATTGTGGGTACAAATAGAGTTAACTCCAAATTGATTAATCAGTTAAAAAAAAGGCATTTGGTGTAAAATTTCAGAGGCATTCAAAATGCTTGCAGGTCTTTGGCTTAGGCCGGGTACACATTCTAAAAAATCTCTACAACTTGTATTTATGGCTGAATATTTATTGAACAAAATACCATAGATGCAACACTACCACATCCCACAAGTAAGGCTGGGTTCACAGTCTCCATCAAAGGCAACTGCCTGGATACTTGGAAAAGATATTTTGATGGCTACCATGATAAATCCATAGTGAACAATAGTGAAAAAGTACTGTATTTACTATTTTGCCATAGGCAAACTTAAACTCTATCAGTTCTCTATCTATAAAACGCTAAAACGTAACTTTTATTATGTATAACACTTAACCTCTATACACACTATTTAAGAACCTGATTTCTAACCTCTCAATATATCCCTTTCTACTTCTGAAGGAATAACTCCTTTTCTATTATCAAGTCTGGAGGAACACCACCTATTAACAGGAAAACCTTATATATAAAGTAATTTACTAACTCCAGTAAGGGATCCCAAGCATCCTACTTGGGCAGTCATCGCTAATCTAATGGACATAAAACATATAAGGTTTCCTTGTGATACCCTCTGCAGTGGGTAACACTTGTAGACAGAGGTGAGAAATTACAATTTAAAACGTCATGCCTGACCTCCCCAACATGTTTCACCAGCTAAACTGGCTTCATCAGGGGTTAGAGGGCTGGGTCTACTTTGTGCAAATGCACAAAGTAGACCCAGCCTTAGAAAGAAACCAGTTTGTATTTAGGATACTGGCCTATAAACACTCCGGAAAGCCATCAAATAATTATAAAATATGGTGGATGAATTTAATGATGAGTCCAGATTCTAGGACATGTGTTATATTTGATAATGGGGCTGAGTTACACTACCAAACGTGGTGTTTCTTTATCTTGAAGAAGATATTTAGAAGTTTTCTAATTCATGCAGTCTTAGCTTGAGTTTTTCATTATACTGGGTCCCAGTTAAAAATAGATGATCGCTTATAAATTTTAACTTTCAGATTATCATGTACAGTACTTTGCCTGTTAGATAACCCATAGATAGTTTCCCCCCTTGCTTCAAACCATACTTTACAATAAGTAAATTTAATCCTGGCAACTCCTTTTACCCAAGAGTCCCCAATAGGGTATATCCAAAAGGTTTTATAGACTGGAGAACCCATTATTTATATTTTAAACATATGGGAGGTCTTGGACATGACTCTTATATTGTGGTATACTTCAACTTGTACATGAAGGTTGAATGAAAATGTAAGACATTGGAAAGGTTACATGTAATAAACAAAGTAAGGCATTAAAAATGAAAAGTATGGGCTTGTACTGAACTGAGACTTAAAAAAATACTATGTGCTCACAATTTTTCTGAGCTAACTAGATTCTAAGAAGCCAAAACTCCTCTGGCAGTCTCCATGATCCAATCAAAGACTGACACAGACCTATGCAGCATTGATACATTAAATCTAGTTCAGAATAGACACAGATAGATTAATATATTAATGTGTAATGTTTGCTAACATAGAAGATCAGTTACTGCATGTCTATCCAGGCAGTCTTCACACTCCATACTGGGGAATGACATCCATAAAACAGACTTTACAGCTGTATCAGTTTTCTTCAGACAGATCTCTTTTAATTGGGTGCTTGCTTTGACTGGTTGAATTACCTTGTAACTGTCTTGTTGAAATGTGCCTCGAAGGCCTCAGCAGTGATTCTAATCAAATACAATGACACCCACTGGTGTGGATAAAGGCAGCACTGATTAATTGCAGTAAAATCTACCTGACTCATAACTCTTTGATGAATTTATGTGCTCCTCTATTTCCAGCTATCCATCCACATGAATTCCCTGCACGGCAAGAAAATGGGAAATTGTACTAAATATTTATTGTTAATAAGATGGGCAAGCTACCGGAATATGGGCAAAACAATTCAGCAGGCATTAACTCTGGCTACGAAGGCCTCTCCTCTTTAAATATGAAAGCAGTTTCGATATAGCGTGTACACGGCTTGTTCCGCTCGTGGAGCACTATGAGTAATATTCATCAGCTATGAAATGTTCTGACACGATACGAATGTCATTTCTGTCCAAAGTCAATGTAGCTGCAAGACTTAGATTGTCGACCGCTACACAAATCTTCCAGCTGACACATAATTAATAAAATCGAGCTGCAGGTGTCTTAGACTCCCCTTTCACAGTTTACTCATGTTGTAGGAATGAACTATTGTTAGATAAGTTGCAAAAAGTGCATTAAATATTAGATGATGTTACTGTCATCTGTCGCTTGTCATTCATTAGAAGCATGGTGACTGATTATTTTATGTAACCATCAAATGCTGCTTTTGGCAATGGCTGATGTATAGCATACTTACTACCGCAGTTGTTTCGTACGGTGACAACCATGACTTAAAGGAACTGGAGTGCCGACAGAGGGTGTCACACAACTTCCACAGACCTTGAGTGGCATATTAATGTGCATTTATATTATGAGTTTGAAGACTACTCTATGGTAAATAATAAGAGCAGAGGCATAACCTAAATCTTCTAGGCCCCAATGCAAAATTGTGCCATTTATAATACTAGTGTCTTTCTTTGTGGTCGGCGGCCTAGTGACTGCTACCACTGCAGCCACTATAGCTACTCTGCCAAATAAGGGGATTTATTTTTAACTTGAAATTAAAGCAGAAGGTTAAAGGGAATGTGTCATCAAAAATGACTTATTGTTTAACTCACATTTTTATGTTCAACACATTTTTTATGAAGTTTTGGTTATATTTTTTTAATTTTCCATATCACTTTCAGTATTTTTTTTATAATTCTTAAGTCCTGCAGTTTTTTACTTTGGCCACTAAGCCTAATAATAGTCTGACACTTCCTGTTCTGTAGAGAAAGATTATCAGTTGTCTGCTCATTATCAGCACAAAGAGGATCAAACTGAAAGGAGACACCAGTGTGAATAGATAACACAGGATCCACCAGTCACAAGAGGAGATGGTAACAGTTCACCCTTTCGCCTCCCTGCACACTAATTGCTTCCCAGGTCACAGAGCATGACTAGAAAACTCTCCTATAGAAGTGAATGGGACTGAGTCAGTCTTAAGTCTCCTATATGCATGAAGCTACTGTAAAGCATCTCTCTTACTGCTGTTAAAGCAGTGTAAACAAGGCCAAAGTGAAAACTGCAAGACTTAAGAATTATTAAAAGTATTGAAAGTGATATGAAAAATAAAAAAAATAAAAAATAAAAAAGGTGTTTAACATAAAAATGGGACTTTAACAGTGAATCATTTTTGATGACACATTCTCTTTAAGGGTTGTTCACATCTGCATCATTGTTTCCATTATTCTTTTCCATCACAGAAAATTGAAGATAACAATGGTCCGTTTCATGATGGACACCAACTGTGCCTGACAGACCCCATTGACCATAATGGAGTTGGGTTCATGTCATGGTGTCTATCATATGAACAGAAAAATAGCATTGCATGCAGAATTTTTGATGGAGTTTGTGACAGAGGCTTCTAACTGAACATCTGATGCAAACATGAACAAGGTCTAAGCATTTCACAAAAGAAGTTTAGGCACAAACTCAGTTTGTCCTATAAAATTAAAAGCTTGACAAAGGAAAATAGCAATGTATCACTTACACGGATATATTACAGCTTTGTTTTGCACGGCTTGTGGGGCCTCTACAATGTTTCACAGAACCACAGCCACATTCAGGCTTACATTTCCTTTGATTGGCATATCAACTCTGCTATTCCTAGCTATTCTTAGAGAGACATTAGTGATGGAGGGGTCTAAAGAGCAGGGCAGAAGGCTACATAGCTCTAAAGGTTTAAAGCTTTGTTACAAACATAAACAAACTTGTGCTGCTGATAAGACACAGCAAGGAGTGATATTGACATCTGGCCGCTTCTTCTAGGGCCTGTTAATAGAGGTTGTTGGTAACCTAGGTAAGCTTGTGTACAAAAATCAGGAGATAAAATCTGCTCCTAACTCTGAAGGGAAGCAACATCAGACCAGCAATGTATTTGGTAATAGTCTCTATTTAACCTTAGCTACATTTTAAAAGCTTGTAAATGAAATGGAAAGACACCTCTATGACTTGATGCTGTGGCATATAAAGGTTTTCTTTAATTTTACACAATTCATGCAATGCTGTATCGGAATCCATGTGTACAGAGGGATCTTACACTAGAAACATTGCTTCTAGGGGGATAGCGCCATACATATGCCACCCAATAGCATCTGCACAGCAGCACTTGTATAGCTATATATCACACGGATCTGTAATCATGCATATGATGCCTTAGGGAGTTAAGTAATAAGTATTATATTTCTGATATAAATACATATTATTTTCTCACAGCTGGATGAAGATTAAGTGGTTTTCTTTGTATTTATTCGACATACTTTTTAATAGGGAAAGAAATGTCATTGAGAAAAAAAGTCAGTGTTTCGTTCCTTTGTATTCTCTTTTTTTCCTTTGATACTGGCTACACATTCAGTAATCAAAGAGTATTTTTAAAGTAGGCACATGCCTTATTACAGAAAATAATATCGACTACCGCTATTATATAATTGGTTGTACTACCCGGTATTAGCAGCTTCAAACATTGTACATGAATCATGCATTGAGCTGGTGTATGTTCTACATAATAAACCATGCTATGTGGTGCCACTTACAATTACATTTTCATAAAACATGTATGCATGCTGTTACCATATTGCATGATAATGATCATGTGTGTATTCTTATTGCTGCTAATATTTCTTACTTGTAAATACAATTTTTAAGGAATCATCAAGTGTTATTCCCTTTAAAAAACATGAACCCCAAACTAAAGTAAACTACTTTTATGAACTATTTAAGGGATTTTTATGTATGCTGGAATTCGTCACTGTCTGCAACTGGGGGAATACAGGATGAAGAACAGTTAATGGGTTTCAATAGGATATGCCACAAATGACTAATAGGTGCAGGTTGCAGGGGTAGGACCTGCACCTCTGGGACCTGCACTTATCTTCAGTACTGCCCCTAAAACTCTCTATGCAGAGCGAGTAGGAGGCCACACTTGTGCAGTTCCGTGAGTTAAATAGTTACATAGTTAGTACGGTTGAAAAAAGACACGCGTCCATCAAGTTCAACCAAGGGTGGGGAAAAAATTGGGTGAAGAGAGAGGACGGGGACTTTAAAGAGCAGCCTCCCCAAGGGTTTAAAATCCCCTGGAACCCACAAGGCAAAACCAATCTGCTAAACCCCATTTCTGACCCCGGGCCTCACCACCCAGGATCCAAAATTTTTTACTATACGTACGCATTTATTTTTTTTTTGTTTCGGGTAGATATCTGAGCCTTTTTTAAAGTCCCAATGTTCCTGCTGTAACAGTTCGGGTTTCCGTTGCAGCCAAAGCAAGAATTCTGAAAAAGAATTGAGAGAAACTTCACAAGCCAAACCCCCTTTTTTGTTTGATGAAGCTTTTGGTGGCCCATACTCAAGTCCCTGAGGTGGGATCTGCTCTTGTAAGACGTAAGGGGAATTTTGGCATACCCTATCAATTGCCATAAATGTCTAGTTTTTGGAAATCAGTAATTTGTTACCATTATGTCTTTTTCATTAGAATATATTCAAAGTTTAGGCTAATAATTTTAGGCTACAGAGCTCTAAAGGTGCGTTTACATGGCAAAGACCAAATACTGGTCGGGAAATCCCGACCAGTATTTGGTCTTTTTTTGGCACACAGGGGGGCGGCTTTTGTCTGCGGTTTGCAGATTCAAGCCCTCCCCCTTCGCACCGACAGTTATGTTCCCCCCAAAAAAAGGGCGGAAGAATTAACATGCTTAAGTTTTTGGGACCCCGGCGGTAAAAAAAAAAACGTCCGGAAAAAATTTCCCCAGTGGGGACTACTGCACGGTTTTTTCCATTAAGGTCGTTTTTAAATTTGACACCCGCTTTAAAACCCCAAAAAATCATCTAAAAATCCAATGAAAAACCTAACTGTGGGGACATGCCCTAAGGATTACAACTTTTCATTCACTTAGGTAAACAATGCATCTTTGTCAGAGATAAGACTATTTAGACAGTGAACTCACCATGGTCCAAGGGAGGTGGGTCAAGAGGGTACAAAGAGCGTGAGGATGAGGTTTGTGGTCGGTAATTAGAGAAACTTTTTTATTTCTTTATCCTTTAACAAGCAAAATAAAATACTTGTAATTGGGCAATTTGTCTTCATTTCCTTTTTAATTTTTTAAAGCTAATCATTGTGGTGAGAAAACCCTTTAAAATCACTGAACTCAATACTAAAACAGTATGCAGTAAGCTCCCTCTAGCGGATGCTACAGGCAGTTAAAACCATATCCAACAAGTCTTTATCCATGGGATTTTCATCTCTACAACAGAAAAACTTCCATCTACTATAGATACATTATTCAATTTAATAATACTACGATATTTTGGTCCTAAGATAACATGGTAGTAAAAGTATACTTTAACTTTTAAATATAGCATTTGTAAACCTTTATATTGCACACAAGGATGTTTTAAACAAACCACCTACTTATAATGTTTTTATCAGACTACTCCCTTTTGTCCTGAGTTTTTAAATAAAGATAAATTTTTCAAATGTTTTCTTGTTTTTTATACTTGAAAATTGCAGAATTTGGGTTCGGGTCAAAAAAAAAAAGTAAACATTTTGAAGTCCCACAGTTTCTCTTCGTTTCTGTGGCTGAAAAAATTAAGGGTTTAGGTGAATTTTATATATATAATAATATATATAATATTATATTTTATAACACATAATAAATTTAAAAACCTGACTTGAAGTAAAAAATTGATTATCTTAAAAATGGGACCCGTCAAAGCGAGGGCATATTGACAGCGAGTGAACAGGGGTTTTTGAAAAAAAACATAAAGGGCCAGAAAAGGTCTGATGGCTTGGCAAGAGGCAAATTATGATGGCTGCATAACTGTCTCAGAAAATCTCCAGAATGGCACGTCTTGTAGGTTGTTCCTGGTATGCATGGTTGCATGGCCCCGTAGTCCAAGGGAAATACAGTTAGGGGCTCCAAACACCCCATGATTGAAATTTTGGGGCCACCTAGGTTATAAATGTATTCCCAAACTGGCTGCTGTTGTACAAATTGCCAAAATGTTATAGGGGTTGTCTCGCTACATCAAATTCATCCCAAATCATCCCGTTTTCGTTTAATTTTTTAATTGGGGGATTTTATGGCTTTTTCTGGCTTCTTCTGGCCCTTTGTGCAAGCCGCTTTGGGCTCCGGTTGTTTTCTAAGTGACCCGCTGGCAGCCTTCGAAGGTCACACAGGTTTGTAGCTATAGCGACCCGCGTGGCAGCCTAAAAAAGGAAACGAAAAAGGGTTTGGCTATAGCGACCAGCGCTGGCGCCTTTTAGAAGAATCCCGGAATGTAGTTTAAAACGTCCCGCCTGCAGCCTATAGGGAGTTGAAAAGGTCGTTCTATGGACCTGTGGAGTGATGCAGCTTTTACAAAAGGGGATGCTAGGAATAGGTAAGGGACACATTAACGATACAAAATTAAGTGCTTGTTTTCGCAAGATCTTTAACATAAAAAGCAATTCTTGTAGTGAGACAACCCCTTTACTGTTGTTAAAATTACGATAGAAAGGTGTTAGAAACCAGAGTATATCACTGCTACATATGGGGATGTGTAACCATAAGCCAGTCAGAGTGCCCTTGTTGACCTCTATATACCTACAACAGGCACAGGAGTATCAAAACTGGCACAAGGAGCAACTCTTTTCCATTTGGGCAGCTGGGTGTTTGAGTCACTTATATGCAGAAGAGAAAGCATTAGTATGTACTATATAAAGAATGCTGGTGGAGGGACTCCAATACATGTGTGCCCAAACTAACATATATGTATAGATTCATAGATTTCTTTTTTCTTTTTCTTACTGGAGACATAACACTAAGAATATCAGGGTTTTGATGAAGTAACTTTTTCTTCTTGATGACTATGATCAGGAATGCCACCTTTGCTATGTGGTGGGTGTTTCTGAATTAATTAGGGAATTCTCTTTTGCCTTTGTTGCAATGAACTTAACGGTCGTTAACTATATGAGTCTTCTGACGTTGTAATCAGATGTGATTCAGTCTGTTAAATATCTATACTACAACATCTGTTTCACAGAGTGACCTTCTGCTGGCGAATACTTAGTATCTATTAGCAAATCAACATACACACCTACTCACTCTGAAATCCTCTAAACTGGCAGGGTATACTGCTGTTAAGCTATCGGCTTGCTACGAATGATTACTGTTAAGTAAAGCTTAAAAGAAACACTGTTTAAATAATTATAGGAATTACATGTGTTTAAAGAACCTGTGTGATCCGTGAAGAATTGCCCATGTCATTTCGTTTGGCTTGCTTTTTCAATATTATTTTGGCTGTGGATCTCGAAAAGCACAATCGGTATCTGTCAAATACTATTTATGAAAGAGCTAATGTAAATGAAATCCAACATAAAGAACTGAACGCCAATTTACCATCTGTTTAATGGTAATTAGAGCACTGTGTGCCCAAAGTATATTTGTCTCAGTGGAAATGTCATTTAAGACCCTGCAGTATAAACTTTTTTTATTTGTACTTAATTGCCCACATTTAGATTAATTTCAGCATGCTGATGGTATTTTCTTTTTCCTAATCCACAGAGCAATCGCCAAACCACCAAGGCCAGTCAACTTTGCAGCCTTTGCCACCTACTCACAAGCAGCATCCTGCAGCACAGCAGCCGTCCATTACATCTCTCAATCGCAATTCTTTGACACATAGGAGGAACCAAAGTCCGGCCCCGCCGGCTGCGCTGCCCGCCGAGCTGCAAACCACACCTGAGTCCGTCCAGCTGCAGGACAGCTGGGTCCTTGGCAGTCATGTACCACTGGAAAGCAGGTAACTTTGTGTGTTGTTATGTGGCATCATCATTTTTCCTCTGTACCAATCACTGGTGAGGCCACACACGGAATATTGTATACATTTCTGGGTGCCAGTATATAAGAAGGACATAGTTAAGTTTAAAGGGATGGGCAAACAAATTGGTCGAGGAATTGAGTAGATAGCATTACCTAGACGGGCTCTCAAACTTAGGGGTATTCAGCTTTGGGTCGATTTAATTAACATTTACAAATATGTGAAAGGACACTACAGAGATCTCTCATGTAATCTTTTTTAGTAGGCCTGGAATCATGATTGAGGGCACCCTATCTAGAGGAAAGAAAGTTTCATCATCATCATAGATGGGGATACTTTGCTATAATAGTGGTGAGACTATGGAGCTCACTGCCAATATAGATTGTAATGGTGGATTCATTTAACAGGTTCCAAAAGGGCCTGGATACCTTTCTTGAAAATATATAGTATTACAAGTCATGATTACTCGATTCTGGAGATATGACATTAATTCAGGGATTAATTCTGGAAAGGAATTTTTCATTTTATATGGGGCAATTGACTTCAGCCTCATAGAGATGTTTGCTGCCTTGTGGATAAACACCGTAGGGTGATACGTTGGACTTAACACACCTGTATATTTTTCCTAACTTATCTATTCTATTAGGGGCCGTTTACACGGCAATGGGCAAATACTGGTCGAGATGAGCAGAGAAAAGCCCTCCCCCTTCACATTCACTTTCACATATTCCGTCCAAAAAGAATGTGCATGTTGAATGTTCCTCGGGCGGCCCACGGGTGGAAAAACCTCCAGACGGAAAACTGGGGACTGCTGCACGGGTTTTCCATAGGAGCCTGTTGTGTTCATTTGCGGACGGTTTTTCAGACGGTCTGCAAAACCGCAAACCATCTGAAAAACCGGCCGCAAAACCTGTGCCATGGGGACATACCTTTATTATGATAGTAATCCTGGCTAAACCTTTCTTTTTATTTGCTTAATAGCAGTGATCTGGCTCATATATAGAGGTATTAGTCCATGCTAGAATAAAAGATCTCAGGGCTGGTTTCACCTACAATTACATGCCGACTATGAGGAAGAGTGTGGGGCCATCTTGATCTGTGTATACCCCTTTTCACAAGCCTCATAACAGCCTTAGGGGTTGTTTATAGGATGCATACTCTTGCCAGAAGTGATCTGCGTGTGATAATATTTAACACACAAAGATGTTGTTCTACTGTCTTTCGATAAACTGTCAACAAGCTTCTTGAGACATTTAATATTGACTTTTATTATCACAGACGCTGTAATCATTGTACAAAAATGAAAAAAGTAAATCCAGTACAGCAGGATAAGCAATCCATTTATTTTAGAACATCACTTCAATATTTAAATCTAAGCAGCAGAAAATTGGAAAAGAAATTAAATCTTAAATTATTTTACAGTTCAATCAAAGGTATTAAGCTATTCAACAGGAGGCATCGCCACTCCTAGAAACTCCTTGTATTAAGGAAGCTCACTTATTGAATATGATATACTGAATAGATGTTCAAATTATAACTACTGTTAAATTCAATGATTCACTTACATTCATTTTTGCTAATTAAGACCAGAGAGTGATACTTTTTAACTATAAAGTAAGGTTACAAGAATTAAACTTATTTAGTCTTGAGAAAAGACGGCTCCAGGGAGACATGATTAATTTATATATATTATAATTTATATATATTAATGTATATAGATGGCTTCTACAAAAAGCATGGTGAAATGCTATCTCATGTAAAACCCCCTTAAAAGACATTCCCTTTGTCTGGAGAAATAAAGGATTCAACCTCCAGAGGAGAAAATCCTTCTTCACTATGAGTACTATGAATCTGTGGAATAGCTGCCCCAGTAGCTGGTCACAGCAAGAACAGGTGAGGGTTTCAACAAAGGCTTAGATAACCACTTACTACTTAGTAATATTAATACTTATTTAGCTGTATAAAACATCTAGATCCGGTCTGATGGCAATACTGGAATCAGAAATAAAATATTCCTGTAGAGCCGATTGGTTCTTGGGTTCCAAAGTCTGCATCAGCTTAAAAATTCACTCTACTTCTTCCTTCAGCTACATCTTTCCCCACCCTTGATTGAACTCGATGGACATTTGTCTTTTTTCAACCGTACTATGTAACTATGTAACTATATTCTTTTCTTCATAGCAGTTTTTTATTAAAGCAGTTTTGGATTTTTGATTGGTCTTATATCGGCTACATGGACATAAGATCCTGTAAAAAGGACTTATTGATTTCTATGAGTTTTCGAGGCATGCTCTGTGACCTGGAAAGAAGTCCCTGTGTAGGGACAGGGAGGAGGTGAACTGTGGCCAGCACCTATTCATCCTATCTTGTGTCACCAATATGGACGTGGTACCTACCATTGCAGTCCTGAATGTGATAATAACTGTTGATAAATAATTTCTACAGAACAGGAAGCATTTGACTTTTATTAGGTTTGGTGGTCAAAGTGAAAACTGCAGGATTTCAGATATTTTTAAAAATATATGTAGAAAATGTAAAAAAAAAAAACATCAACATTAAAAATAAAGTAAAATAAAATAACTAAAGGTATAGAAGTAGACTTCATTTATGGAAAATATCTGTATTTTTAGTTTTGCTTCTGCAAGACAATACCTGACCACTAATGATAGAAACTCCTATATTGCTCAATATGTTATCTATGAACAATGAAGCCTTCATTGGTATAAAGGTAATTCTGTCTAAAGGAATCTTATCATTTTTCATCTATCATAGAATGCCGATGCAATACTGCACAGCCATTTACAGGTAACAGTTACAGGGTCTACAGGTTTCCATCCCATTCCATTCCTAAAGTTATAGACATAGGGAAACGCATAAACTTTCTTTTATGTATTATTTTAGAACCAATGGCTTCATCAGTCTTGGGTTTACACAGCTGTGCCATGGGTTCACTACTTTCATCATCGTCAGGCTAGGTTCATACTGTGAATGGGAACCGAGCCTAAGCCTGCCAATATGCAGTTATGACTAATGCATAAAATATTTTTTTAGCTTATTTCTTTTATGAAAAAGCATAGTGCTACTATCTGACAACAGTCATGTGTCACTCACTAATGCCTTGTTAGAATAGGCATGCAGCCTAAAATAACATAGAAAGAGAGATGACATCCAGCATGTGAGGATCGGATCCCCAAATATTGCATTAAAGATGGCTGCGGCTTCTATTTATGCTACTCCCATATCTACTCATTATTTTGAAGCCATGAAATGTGATTCTATATACCAATGCTTTTAATACATTGTACTAAAGCCTTGTCCACTATAGTAATTGCCAAACTATACTTTGTAAATCTTAGCCAATTACCTAGAATTACTGTCAACATACATATGTGCTGAAAATACTATATGTCTGAATACTCATTACTTGTATAGAAGCCTGAGCCCCTGTATGTTCTTTGTAATACCTGCTTCAAGCAGCATATTTAAGGCAGGAAGTGCTAATGGGAATGGACTTCTCATCTCTCCCCACATCAGTTATGACACGGTATACAACGATTTATTGTGAGACTCATTAGTACACCGCTAAATGTCCCCAATTAATTAGCACTAGCTGAACGATTAATCAACACTGTAAATCACCGCTGTCACCTCCACATTTTTTGATGAAGTTAAAAAGACTGATTTTCCAGGTTGTGTGTCAGTGTGAATGTGCACAGCAATGTTAAAGACTAGGATTTGACAAATATGAATATCGACAAGTCATTAACTGCTTAGGGAAATGAGGAAACGTAGGCAGGTAGAAATCATAGGGCGTCATAGGAAATCATTAGCTGCTCAAATATTTTCTGTGTTTGCTAATATCATGTTAAGATGTTGCAGATATGAGAATATATAATTTTTCACAATTATTTATGCATACATTTCCAAATACACATATATCAAATAATAAAGTTTCTCATTAGGACATTTCCACCAGAGCATTATATTTCAAAAGCCATTGAAGTAACAGGTTTACTGCTTTCCCCAAGTGTAGATCAGACATCAGCCTGTTACACACAGTTGGATGACCTTTCCAGATTTCCATAGCTTTCCACCTCATTGGTACACAAATTCTACTTCTTTATAATCACTTAGATCTCTTGTAGTGCTGTACATCAGAAAAAGAATACAAAATGATTAGAAACATATGAAGCAAATACCCAATCAAGAGAAGGAGAAAACAGGCACAGAAAGTCATTCCTGAGCTGCTAATACATTTGTCAGGTGATTATACACAGTGTATTATTGCAGCTGACAAATGTATGATTTCATAGGGTAAAAGAGCTGAAATCATTGCTGTCATTTCTAGGATATGATGCAGACTCAAGTATCTAGGCTGAAATATAGCATGCAGTCCTGGCAGCCAAATGGGTTAACCCTGTGCACTGGAGGTGCTAGTGTATTATAATTTGATCCCGCTGGTTTGAATTATTCCCCTTGTAAGTTGGTCGATCATCTTATATGAGCTGGTTGCACCACCTATGGCGTAGTCTACCAACAGAGAAAACAAACAGGCGCCACCAAAACTGCTCCAATACCAGACAAAAAGTTACAAACTATATATACAAATCATCAACAAATGAAAAGGTGTTTCATAAATGTTGGGAGCAGTTATTCAATATGTACATAGCCAAATTATTATGAACACTAATTAAAGGGGTTTTGCCAAGAAGTAATTTCCTCACCTAAAAGGCTGACACTCTGATCTAAATTCTTGAGAAAAGGGGTGCTTCTGTGTTTAAAAAAACAAGTCCCTCCTCTGTGATGTCATCACTCCACCTCCCATGCAAGCTCCTGAGGCTGATACTTAGTCTCTGTAGTTGAGTAAACATTGTTTGGCTAATCCACAGAGGATAACTATATTGTGCACAAGCTCTATGGGTTTTGTTTCTCCCTCTTATCTGCGCAGGAGAAAAGATAAGTTCCAAGTAGGCAGCTTCTTTTACTCATTCACGGACTGCTGCAGGGGGGGTGAGGAGGGCTGAGCAGGGAGCCAGGGAGCGTCTGCATGTTTAGTCAGATAATTACATTTCAACCAGTGGATTTTCTATAAAAAAGACACAGGTTGTTTTCTCCCACTCCCTTCAAAGCTCATTCATGTGCCCTGCCATCAGATAAGAAGTGCACATAACACAAGCACGGGCAGGTCAGCTTCTGTCAGCTCCTGGTCGTAGCTAATGTAAACAGTCAAGAAACTAAGGGCATCTTAGTAAGGCTGTAGCTCTCACAGGCTACACTTTTTATAATCACATATATTTAGAAAAGTGATTAAATGCCCATTTTGGAGGATCCCACGTCAACATTAGATTGTGGCAAAACCCCTATAGTATCCAAAGTAACTGCCTTGTGCAGCATGGACAACAGCCAGTTGGACTTATAGTGACTCAATAAGGACTTGGTATGTTGTCATAGATAGGTAACTGAAGTCATGCTGACTGGCATGCATCCTACAGCTGCTGGAGGCTGCGTGGGGGAGGATTTACAGAGTAAAGACAACCATCTAGGTGGTCCCATGGATGCTTAATTGAGTTCAAGTCTTGGGACTTAAGGGACCATACCCTAATCACTTGACAGGGCCTTCCATGTGATATGTGGGCCCAGAAAATAATGCTGCCACCTCCAGCACATGTTCTTCCAGCAAGTGTTTGTTCTCTGATTTTTCTCACTTAATATGCTAAAATCCATTGATTTGATTAAGTAGAAAGTGTGACTCATCGGAAAAAGCAACCCATTGCCATTTATTGGAAATTCAATTCTGATACTTCTGTAAAAATTGAATCCATTTGTGCTAGTGCAACATTGTTAGTAGAGGTGCAGTGTCAATCCATCTGATTCGGAGCCGCAAACACAGTAGAGTTTGCTGAACTGTTGCTTTAGACACCTGTCTTATAGCCCCTTGGTTTATTCTGGCAGTGAGCTGCTCCACTGTAGTGTGTCAGTCTGCAGCCGATGTCCTCTTTTCACATCAATGGCAAGTAGTGCTCCATAGTTTTCATGTTACTTATTCACCCACAATTCACTTTCATCACAGCAGCACACAACAAGTACGCAAACTGCACAGTTTCAAAAATACTGCCATCCCTGGCCCGATTGCAGATTTCAAATATCTATCAAGCCAGTTCACGATGTGGTGTAGTGGGAGGGAGGGTAGAGAGCCTTGCAGTCTTCCTCAGGTGATACTTTTTTGGGGGATGGCATTTCCACATGAGGGCCTGGTCTCTTTTTGGGCATTGACCCCATGTCAGAGCAATAAAGTTGAGGGCCAGGAACTGTCCCCAACAGAAGTGCGATCCTTAAGTCCAAGCAGTAGAAGATGCACCACTAGTTCAATCCATCAGGGAGGTGGAGGACCCCATTCAGCAAATGCTTTAGGTATCAGGTAATATCTTTTACTGGATTAGTTAACCCCTTCTGCCAATTCAGGAGACTACATACTTTGAAACTAAGAAACAATTTTTATGTCTGTTTAAACTAAAACATCCATATCTCACTGTTAGATGGCATTTAATAGATGCGGAACAATATATTTAAAGCAATGCAGATACACAGTCTGCCTATATACAAAACATTATACAAAGTTAAAACATCAAAAATAATACAACCTTTGTGTTTTATTGTTAACTGGATGCTAACTCGAGTTTAAATGTGTTCTGCTCCCAATTGTGAACGGAGGTAGAAGAGGTTTTCCAGCACTTGCGCACAGAGGGATCCAACTTAGATTTTCATATAAAACGCATCTTTATTGGAAGACTTGTTTAAAAAACAAAGTTTAAAATCAACAGCATGGTTCACGCGTTTCGAGCCTGAATGCTTTGGCTCTTAATCGTAACATACAAACACATAACCGAAGTCTCCTTAAATATCACTTCCACAGAACAATCAGTAACATCACATGAAATTTAACCCCATAACTCCTGTTTTACTTCGGGATAAGCGCTGGTGTGTACTGCTAGAGTAAGTCTCTATTCACACAATGTCACTACCATCAAGTTAATACACCTGTAGAGTCCAATGAGTGTAACATAGATCTAATTTATGTTTTTAATAGATGTAAAGTAAGTCTGATTTATAGTTTAAGCCCCGTGGATATCTGGTGTCCAACACCAGAATCAGAAAGCTTCCCTATCTGTTAACCGTTTCAGGCATGTTTGGATACATTTAAAGTTACAGCTATTGAAAATGTGGCCAGACCCATTCGAGGTGGGGATAGAAAAAAACGGTTAACAGATAGGGAAGCTTTCTGGATTCTGGTGTTGGACACCAGATATCCACGGGGCTTAAACTATAAATCAGACTTACTTTACATCTATTAAAAACATAAATTAGATCTATGTTATACTCATTGGACTCTGCAGGTGTATTAACTTGATGGTAGTGACATTGTGTGAATAGAGACTTACTCTAGCAGTACACACCAGCGCTTATCCCGAAGTAAAACAGGAGTTATGGGGTTAAATTTCATGTGATGTTACTGATTGTTCTGTGGAAGTGATATTTAAGGAGACTTCGGTTATGTGTTGTATGTTACGATTAAGAGCCAAAGCATTCAGGCTCGAAACGCGTGAACCATGCTGTTGATTTTAAACTTTGTTTTTTAAACAAGTCTTCCAATAAAGATGCGTTTTATATGAAAATCTAAGTTGGATCCCTCTGTGCGCAAGTGCTGGAAAACCTCTTCTACTTCCGTTCATTCTATTTGGAGCAACCACAGCCTGTTGCTATTTCCCTGGACACTGCGCTTGATGAGGAGGGTGCGGACCTGGCTTATACTACAAAGACCTATTGGTGAGCGTTTCCTCGTTTTTCTTTTTGTTGTTCCTGCTCCCAATTGTGTTCAGCTTGGAAGTGTAACAATATGTTGGAGATTTTTATGTGGTAAATCCTTAACTACAGGAAAAGACGGCCACATTTTTTATATTATTTACACAGTATTTCTCAGTTTCTCAATATTTTGACGAGCAATTAAATTGCAATGTACTGAAATTGATGTTGCAATCTTGCAATTTGATGGCACATTGATAGGATATGCCATTAAAGTGTGATAGTTGTGGTTCCCATAGGTGGAATGGGCCCCTGGACATCTTGATAAAGAATGGAGAGTTGGTCACTCTGCTGTACTCAGAACTCTCACAGAACACAATGGAGAATTTTGCACATGAGCAACTGACTCATTCTATATCGAGACTTTTTGGGATTCATTTCCAAGATAGGTGCAGATCCCAGAGGTGGGACCTACACCTGTCACACATTGATGGCATATCCTATTAATATGCCATCAAAGTGCAAGGTGGGAACATTCCTTTAAGGTTAATGTTTTTACATTAAGTTTTTGTAGGGAATAAAAGGCTTCTTTTAATACTCAAGGCCCTCACTAAAATAGCAGACATTGGCCCAATACACAAGTTTACGAAACTTAAAATGTTATTTCTTTGTGTTCAATTTCTGGCTGTGGTGCTATAGTAGAAAATTGTGACACTGTCACTTAGCTTATGCTCCCCTTTCTGAGGACAACATAAGCTAGTGCCAAACACACTGTTTCAATTGTTATGTTCCTACAGATCCTTTAGAGTATTTACTACTGAAATATGGCAGCTTGCAGCCTGCTCTGCCACAGATAAGGCAACCTTAATTCATTAGCGGGCATTAGCTTTGCCCACCCGTTGCTGATTCTATCCATTACTATGAATTGTAGAAAGTGTGTTATTAAGTGACTGGTGGGCAGGATTATGGGTGGGTAGGCGTGACTAATGCCCGCTCATGAATTAAGCAGGATCATCTCTGGCAGAGCAGGCTGCAAGCTGCCACATTTGAGTAGTAAATGCTCTGAGACTATTGTATATCACAGAATAAAGCACACACCTTGGGAAACAGCATAACTATGACGAGTTTATACTGTCCTTAGCAGCATAAGCTAAGTGACAGGCTCCTTTTAAATTGCAGACAATTTTTAGGTCACAATTATACAGTAGAAATACATACTAATACAAAGTATTGGTCTAATTGTAAACATATATATAAATTACAATAACATTTGTTTGATTGGTTTCCAGCATTAAATGGATACTTACAAACAGCTGTCCTATGTCATTTATTGCTAAGCTGTATTAATACATGATAACTAGGCATCTGGCCCAAAGAGGAGTAGTGGTAGGGTATGTTCACACGATGGATTTTAACAAGGCATTCAATGTGGATTCTACGTTGGATTCTTCATTAAAATCCTCTTGTAATCTGCTGGCCAATCATTTATATGGCCAGTCGGCACTGTAGTTCACACATAGAAAAAAAATGAACCTGTTGATTCTTTTGAGCGAATACTCGTCGGATCCCGCACCAGCAGGAGTGATGTGGATTAGCCCCATTGAAATGGTGTCTACCTACATCCAAATCACAGGTGAATGCCACCTCTGTTAAGTAAAATTCCTTGACAGAAATCCGAGTTGTTGCTTTGGATTTCTGAACAGAAAAATACGTTGAATTTTTCTGATTGGAAAATTCTGATGTGCGCACATACCATGAATGTTAGAAGTAGAGTTGCACTTCAGATATTGCTGGAGATCACGAGAGCTAAGCCTGTGTATGATACAATTTAGTGACTTATGATCAAGTAAATTAACTTATATTCAAGCCTGCCACATGAAAAATAGGTTATCTAGTTGACCAGTGACCAAGTCATGTATACTCCATGTCACATCTGTTTAATGACAAGGACAAAATCTCTAGCAAAGTTAGGAATAACAGAATATATGCAGTTCTATGTGAATCTATTGATCTAATTTAGAGATCCATAAATCCTAAGACCTGAACCTCTCAAGATGGCAAAGCATCAAGTTATAGAAATTCATGAGCAGGTGCAGTATCTTCATTTTCGTATATTTTCAAAAAATATTTCCAATCTAAACAATGACACTTAATTTGTATAAATATAAAACCATTTTATAGCAATGGACTATATTTCCATCAATTACTCCCTTAGATCTAATCTTTGGTTTTATTTTTAATGCAATTTATTTAATTGCTACTTGTCCTTGAGCTGTCATTTTACCAGATATAGATAACAAAATATGTGAATATTATAGACATCTAGGTAACAATTTCTGACTCCTTAGGCGCATATGGGTGATAGCTGACAGCTTTGATAATATCTAATGATGTGCAGAGATGTGTCATGAATATTTGAGTCATTTACCAACTTGTCTGTTGTGACTATGTTTTAGGAATACCAGTATTTTTATTGTTTTAGATTACTTTTCCTATCTATCTTCTAAAAGCTGGTGACACATTGATGTATTCTTTAAAGCTGGACATTGTTTTCTAGACAGATTCATTAAAAATTTATAACAAAAAAACATTTGGTCATAGATCATTAGAGTAGTTGCAAACTTTTAGATTGTTAAAGTGAGATAGAAAATTTTAAAGGGCTGTGTCTTAAATAAATAAAATAAGAGACCTATGTAAAACTTAATGAACATTATAATTGTATAAGTAGCACATTTTAGGACATATCATTTAAAGGGATTTTGCCACCATCTCATTTCATACCTCCTGTATCCAGCTCTTCAGCTCTGTGTGCTCAGAAGGGAAGGGAGCGTGTGTGATTTGCTTGAATTGCATATCATGTGACCCAGCAGGATGACATCACCAGGCGTTTCCTCTCTCTCTAGTCAAAGAAAGGTCTGTTTATGTGTGAAACTGTAAGTAGTTACATTGTAGCTCAGAGGTAAAACTTTTGCCTCCGGGCACAAGGGTTTAAATCCCTGCAGGAACCAAACCTGTGGATTTTATTTTTCTCTTTATCAATGCACAGACCTCATTGAGGTTTCTTTTTTTATTTTATTTGCACTGTTTGACTAATTACTAAGGAGTACAGAGGACGGGAGTAGAATGACAGCTCCTGGGGTTTGAACACTCAGTAGCTGCCTGAGAGGAGAAATGATATCTGAGCATGTGCGACCAGGACTGAGGAGCTCTGAGCTCTGGTCATATCCCCTGGAGACGAGCTGTAAACAATGGATCAATAAATGAGCAGCTAAGACAAAAACAGTCCAGAATTTTTAATAATGATGAATGGTGAAAATGTTTATTTCATTTACAAACTTCCCACGTCAATTTTACTTTGTGGCAAAACCCCTTTAAGACGGTTAAGATGTTTCAAAGTCAGTCAGATATTGGCCCATGCTTGTACCCACTACACATCATAGACCATATCCGTCTTTTTTCTATTTATTAAGATCTCCTAGAGGGCTCTGATTTACATGAATAGCTTTACAATGACAATTTATTTTAATGTATTCACAGCTTGATTCACAGTTTAAAATATTGTTACCTCATCTACCGAACTTGGAATTTGATATGATACACTTTACCCCATGGGAAAATGGATCAGCTCTGCCTTAAGACAAGTGGTTGTAATATATTTTACTGTCAGACATGGCACAAAGTAGCCATTGTGTTAAATTTATACAATACTTGCAGTAGTTGCAACCTGACTTAATTAAGTAATAATTCCAGCAGAGCGGGGCCTTGTATGTCATTAATAAGTTACTATAGGCAAAGATTTTAATTAGTTTTAATGATTCTTTTTCTGAAATTTGTATTATTTATTTATTGAATCTTCATTATGCCATGTATCAGCAAAACATATACAACGCTGTGCCAGGCAGGCAGGTTCTAAGTTAGTACAATGCGTATTATCTAGTGGCTCATAGTTTTTCAGCATTAGAATTTCTGTTTAATGTCAGCAGCTGTTCAATGAATCACACTGATCCTTTAAGGAAATGTTTTGGGCCAATGAGAGACTGGATATTTCAGAATTATTTTTTTTCATACTACGTATTGAATGTAGCTATTGACTGTCCTTGATATCAAAAGACAGCCCTAGGTTTTTAATAAAGTTCCTAGGTGTCTGTGCTTATCCTTCTGTGCTGGAGATGAAGGTTTTAAATAGTTCCACTGTTTTAAATTAACTCAGATTGAATTATGGTAAAGGACCACTAAACCCCAAAATTGATTTTTTCCTATATGAACCATGAAGGTAAAATACATTGCAGTACGAAAAGACATGTGTACACAGAAAACTACTGCAAAATAGTTAAAAAAAAAAAAAAAAGAGTAAATATGCTATGGGCTTGCCATTAGCAAATCTGTCCACCATGGGGTACGATAAACAGTCAGGGTGAGCACTAAAGGTGACATCTATGAATTTGCATGCTGTAATTTTTTGGTTTATATTGCACCAAGAAAATGCTGGCACACTGTCCTATAGATGGCACGACACATTTTAAAGTGCCTACAAAACTGCCATACAATGTTTGTCGGATTACACTATGCACCATATTAAGTTTGGCGCATTACACTCTATGCAACAAAATGTTTGGTGCATAACACTTTCATTCATACTGTCGTATTATACACATTCCAAGTATTTTCGCCATGTTTGTGGGTGTTTTGCTTTTGTGGCGTTCAATCTCCGGCAAATATAATGTGTTATCTGTATTCTACAGGTTGATACACATCCGGCAATACCAAACATCCGTTATGTTTTGGTACCGTAAACAAATTCCAAACTTTTTCTATTTTTGAATTTTGCACCATGGCGTCATTTTGTGCAAACACCTACGGACGTCAGTGGGGGTGCATTTTTTGAGAGATGAAGTGCACTTTTTATTGCTAGCAGTTTTGAATGCATGCGACTTTTTTGATCACTTTTATTCCATTTTTTAAGTGACGTAAAATGACAAAAAAACGCAATTTTGGCGTTTGGAGTTTTTTTTCTTCTACGGTGTTCAGTGCACGGGATAAATGATGTTATATTTTTATAGATCTGACTTTTTCAGACGCAGCGATACCAAATATGTGTAACTTTTTTATTATTTTATTGTTTTTATTTGTAAAATGGGGAAAGGGGGGTGATTTGAACTTTTAATATTTTTTTTTTTTGTACTTTCAAACTTTATTTCTTTTTTTTTTACTGTAACATTGAGTCCACCAAGGGTGCTTGACCACTAGGACATGGAAATGATGGGAGCGTTCACAGGGCTCCCCGCTGCCATGTCCGGGCGTCGGATCGCTGCAGTTATGCTGCGGCGATGCCGATCGCCCTGAAGATCGTTGTCCCGGCCCCCGTTTTATTATTCAAGCCGCAGCCATTTTTTCCCCGGCATCAAAAGGGGTTTTTAAACAGCCGGGTGGGTGATGTGTTTTTGCGCTGAACGGGGGGGTGTTAGCGGGTTTAGCCGCTAACACCCGCGGCTGTGCGGGGGGAGGGGGGGTCGCGGAGCGTCCCCCTGCAGAGCCCTTAGGGACCCTGGGACGTACTCATACGTCCAGGGTCCAAAGGGGTTAATATCTTTAGACGGGTATGTCAGCACCAACTTAAATAAAATGGCGCATGCGAATTCATAGATTTTGCCCTAAGGAATTTAGCTTCTGGTTAAGGTAATATCTGTGGATTTAGTCCTTTAAGATTTTGTCCATCACAAGTTCTCTACTACAGGTGTCCTAGTATTAGTCATTGTAGTATTTTTGAATCTTAGGGTAAGTTCACACGGATTTTTTTGGGGCGCGTTTTGCCACGTATTTGGAGCGTACTGCGCTTTAATAAGAGCGAAATATGCCCCAATCATTTTTGGGAATACAGCTTCAAAAGAATATGGATTACGCCTGCTCTCCCCGCTCATACACTACGAGCGTATTGTACGCGGGAAGATACTTGACATGCCATTTATTTCGCGCCGCGAATAATGCATGTCTACGGGGCTGGCGTGCTGCCGCCGCCCCCCGCGTGGGGGTACGCCCGATCAGCGCGCTCCGAAGAACCCCGGGATAAATTTCGGGGGGGGACTTAGACCCGCAATTAAGCCATGTGAACTTACCCTTATTGTCTATAAAGATTGACCGAGCTTGTGGAGTAAACTAATCTTAATTGCTGAATCCTGTGATTAAGCTATGATCTAACATAAATATTATTTTTAATATTTTATGTGTAATGAATTTATTAGTTTGTCACATGTGATTACATAGAAGAGAGGGAGTTCTCATGGCAAAAAAATTCAAAAAATTTCCTTGCGGGTTTCTCCAGTCTTTATTTTTCCCACAAAAATTAAAAAATTTCAAAAAGGAAGGCAAGTGACCAGATAAATTTCCCAAAAGCCCTTTTTTATTCATTTATTTATTTCTACTGCTCATATAGTTCCATCATACTCCACAATACCTGTTTCCTAATGGTGCTGGAAGAGAAGTGGAGCCTTGCTCAGGACCCCACTTTTCACTAGTCTGTAGGATACTCTTACTCTTGGCTTACCTTCATGTTGTATGACCAGTTGTATGGGGGTTCTTTCGACATGTCCGCAAGAAGAGAAAACGTTGTTCCAGCACTTCAGTTAAAAGTTCCAAAAACATTTTATTGAATACATCCCAAAAATTGTATCAAAAGATTAAAATCATGACGCCAAGGGGGGGTGGTTTGGAGCCGCAGCAGGGCGCAGGAGTGAGAGCTTCTCTAAGGCGCCCAACTAAAACATTCTGCGAATTATGAGCCCCCCGAAAGCTAAAAAGGCAAAAAAGGGGTTTTACAACCTCCCTGCCAGCGGACGAGCTATATCCCAACTACTTGCCCCCTCGTGACCCCGACTCAGCTGAGGATTTTCCCGGGCCCTTTCCCAGGGGGGGGGGCCATTTGCCCGGGGGCGCGGGTTTGGCAGAGCCTCGACATCGGCAATGAGTGGAGGGCGCTGGACGGTGCGAGCTGCACGGGACACGCGCGGCCTCGGAACAAGGCGGACTGCACTCTGGGGCTGCCAGAGCCTGGCGGAGGTCGGGAGGAGAGGAACGAGGCGCGAGCGGCGGAAGCGGGGAACTGTTGAAGATGTAGAGGAGCTGCACGGTGACCTGGTCAGTGTGGCGCCCGCCATTGCTGACCGCCATGGCCCAATCAGGCAGAAGCTCAAGGGAGGGAGACGGGGGCAGTCCACGGGATCGTTGAGCGCAATCACCACGGGGGATGCAGGCTTTCTGCAATGCCGGGGAGCCCGGATGAACATCAGGGGCCAGGCAGGAGGGAGCAGACTCTAGGGGATGATTCAGGGGAGTCCCCTATGGGTGGGACATTGCTGCGCCATTTCCCCACCATGGACTGTGTGGGCCTTTTCAGGAGGGGTTCACAGGCCCTGGTGTCACGGCGAGCCACGGTAAATGTGGGGGTAACGTCACGCCCAGGGGACTGCTCAGATCCTGCCACACAAAGGAACTGATGTCCCTGACCGTTGGAGGACTTTCTGGGGACTGCCTCTCACCCTAACTCCCCAGGCAGCAGCAGATCTGATTACCCTCCATGAGCAGTGATGGCCGGAGCGGGGGTCGCCTCATGTTTTTTGCCTCACTGGGAGGGCCTACCTGTGTGCATTTGGGGAGGACTTTTGCGCTCGGGGTGCCGCGCTGGTCAGCTCACCTCGCTCTCCAGGGAGAAGCACTTCTGACACTCAAAAGCCACCTGAGATTATTCACTCTTTACTCTTCCTTGCCGACGAGAATGATCTAAATGTGATGGCTCAGGATCTCAAAAAAGCCTGGCAAAGTGACTTGGCATGTGTGTGAAGGAAGATGTACTCTGCCTTGCAGGATAGAGTGCGAGCTTGGAGTCCTTTCAGTTTCAGTACAGGCTTACAGTTACTGGAGTTACGAGCTATCTGTGGAATCATGCAATCCCTCCTACGATCCCTTGTAGATAACTTGATGACTGGAGGAACAGGAACAGGAGGACAATATCAGAGTGAGGGGCCTGATGAATCTGTTAAAATCCACAGGATCTTAATCAGTCCGTGACTAAACTCTTCAATATGATCCTGGGCAAAGAAGCGGACTCGCATATTGAGATAGATAGGGGCATAGGGCCCTCCGTCCAATGGAGACAGATAGCTCTAAACAAGAGATGTAATTTGCCGGATACACTATTATGGGGTGGAAGGAGGAAATTTATGAGAAAAGTGAGGCTCGTGCGGAAGTATTGGGTTTTGGCAGGGGCCAAGCTTGCTCTTTTTCCGGACTCTATCTCGCGCACCTTGCGCTTAAGATCGGCTACTAAGACCTTATTCAGCGGCCATACATGCCAGCAGATACCGTATCGTTGGGGGCTAACCTTTTGCCCTGCATTGTGTCGGGACTGATGAGGGGTCAGTCACCTTTCGGAGCCCTGGGTGACCTTCCGGCTTCTTGAGCCGCCTTGAAACTAGCAAATGTACATCTGATCCGCGCCATGCGGATGCTGTATCTGCGGCCAACATGAGTGGTCAAGAGGCTAGTCACCTGGCATGGTCGGGAATTGCTGATGCGCCTTGGCCCTCCGAAGTAGCAGAGCTTCACGCTGGCCGTAACCAGAGGACTGGTCTCTAGGAGGAGAGGCTGGGCTCTGTGGTTGCTAAAAGAAGGCTTGCATATGCATCCAATGAGCCATTTTACTTGATGATTTGTTTCCTTATTGTTATTTTGCCTGGTATTGTTTTTTGCCTAGTTTTCATTTGGGGTGCAGTATGTTATGGCTAGTGCCTACGGTGCAGAGCCGCGATCTTAGTGAAAGCCCCCTATCTTATGATAGTAGTTGCTTTTGATTTTCTTTTTTTTGCAGGGGCTGTGCACCTCTTCTGGCTTACTCAGGAAGACACGTTTTCTATTGACCTTTTGTTGGCTTGAAGTTAGCTCTCACAATTTAATTTAGATAACTGTTAAAAAGGCCGGGGAAAATTAGGCGTTTAACACCTCTGCGGGGTGGTTGCCAAATCAGTTTGTATCAGATCCCTGTCCCACGGGTTGGTAAAGGGTTCTGATCCTCCCCCAAATAGGGGGGGTTTATAGGGGGCCCCTTTTTGTCTCGCAAATTTGCACAAAGGGGAGCTGCAAGTGGCTAAAACCTTGTTTTGCATGCCTATTTGCCACCCAAAAATAGGCGGTTGTTGCTAATTGTTTTGCAAAATTTATGTGGGGGTTTTACAGGACCACGCCAAAGGGAAATCGGTTTTATTTACGCCCCCGCCCCTTTGCTGAGGCCGGGGGAATTTTCACTTTTTGCTATGGTGATGCTTAAAGTATAAATCCCTTAACGTAAAGGGGGATTTAATGTCCCTGAAAAAAGGTCGGGGGTTTTTTCCCCCCCCTTTTTAAAACCAAAAAATAGGCAGAGACCCTCATTCTTTGCCGCAAGAAACGCACCCCTGAGGGGCAGCTAGATTTCCATATAGGAACAAAACTACCCGTTAGGGTTCCACAGGGGAAATTCAACCAAAAAGACAAAGGGGATTGCTATTTTTTTTCAAAAAGTCTGCCCGCCCAAATTTTAAAGGACGTTAAAAAGGAGGGACAATGCCGTTTTGTGTTTGTTAAATGTAACCTAGGGGGTTTCCGTTTTTTACGGTTCAAATATCACCACCAAACCGGGGGTCAGTTTCCCCTTTTTTTTTTCCCCAAAAGGGTTAGACAAACGACGGCATTTGCACAGGGTGGGATCATCTCTGCGGGGACTTTAATCTTGTTTTTCCCCCCCAAACAAGGATTCCTCTCGGGGCGACTTTTGCCCCCTTTTAAAAAAATTTAAAATAAAATACGTAAGCTCCTACATAACCGCAGCTCTGCGACTTTTGGGCCCATTTTACACCCAAATAAAAAGAGACTTTTCCCTTTTTTTTTCCCATCCGAAAAGGAAGTTACAGTCTATAATTTAATATCTTCCTCCCCCTTTTGCTCTGTTCCTATGTCCCGGGGGCCCGGACATTGGCAGCACCCTTACTCTCGGATCACCGCTGGGCTTTGGGCGAATTTTTATTAGCCCCCCAATTCGGAAAAACTTTTAAATTTGGGAAAATTGAATGATTTCTCTTCTGAATGACCCCTTTGCGGGGAGGGGATTGTCCCAAAGGTAAAACATTTCATTGACGCCCAGGCTCTAATCCCACCCCCTCTCAAGTGAAGGGGGAACTCTTAAATGGGGGTGGGGGGGGCCCCCTCAAAAACCCGGGCGCTAGACTCAAAAGAGGGGCTGCTGCCAAGCTAAATTTCCCTTTCCTAATAACGGCTCATTAGAACGCCCAAAGCCCTTCCCTTGGCCGATACTGTCCTACATTAGCTGGCCCGCGAACTAGACATGAGATCCTTTAGCATCTCGATAAAAAAAAAAGCAAAAATTTAAAACAAATATTGCCCGGCTCCTACAAAAAGTGGAGGCCAAAAAGCCAGGTAGGATGCTCGCCAGGGGAATCCCCGAGACAGGAGGGCATCTTTTTTACTTCCTTTTATCAAAAACGATAAGGGGGTAACCCCACACTTTAAAAGCCTGAAATACTTACTCTTTTCCCCCCCTTTTATAAAAAATTGTATAACCCCCCAAAGAACCCGGCGGGGCCTCCTTTTTTGAAGGCTTTTGTGGAAAAGTATGCCCCAGAAAAAATTTTTTCCCCGGGCAGGGCTTTCGGGATTAGAAAACCCATTTTTCTGGAAAATGGGCTTCCCCAAGCTATTTTTTCCAAACCTTTCCCGGGGGGGGAAAAACCCCGGCC
The DNA here is from genome assembly GCA_025379985.1 of Phyllomedusa bahiana. Classification (NCBI taxonomy): domain Eukaryota; kingdom Metazoa; phylum Chordata; class Amphibia; order Anura; family Hylidae; genus Phyllomedusa; species Phyllomedusa bahiana. The sequence goes on from JAODAL010003343.1 coordinate 57,551, forward strand.
CAGATGGTTTTAAAAAAACCCGGGCCCAAAATTTTAAAAATCTTTAAAGAAATCTTTTTGGGCCCCCTTTTTAGATGCCTTTTTAATTTTTGGGGGCCCTCAAGAAAGTCCCTTCCCCCTTCTTTTTTTGGAAAAGGGATAAATAACTGTAAACCCCAAAACCCGGAAGGATCCCCTAGTGCGTAGTTTTAGACCAATTTTCCCCAATCAACACAGACACCAAACTTTAAGCTAAATTAAATTTTCAACTGGGTTGTCCCCCGATTTTACCGGGGGCTTATCCCTTTAGATCAAAATAGGGTTTTGGCCCACAAGGGAACTAAAGGGGCAACACAAATAAAAAAAAATTCCCTTTATTCCCCCTACGCTCACGCTCGCCCGATCCCCCCTTTTTGCCCCTTGTCCTTAGACCCGAGAAAAGGGGATTTGACAAAGGGGGGGATTTGGGCATTTTTGGAATTCCCTCTGTCCGGGGGGTCCGGGATTGGACCAATTATGAAGCAAAAGATATTTGCCTTTTACCAGTCCCGTCAAGAGCAGATTAGAGTTAATGGATCTTTGTCGGCTCCTTTCTCAATTAAAAATGAACAAGGACAGGGCTGCCCTCTCTCGCCCATCTGTATGTTATAGCAATGGAATTACCTATGCATGCATCAGGGCATCTGGGGAGATCGCGGGGGTCACGGTTAAGGGGAACCGATTATAAATGACGTCGCGTATGCTGACGACCTGTTTTTACTCTATATTACCAGCCCTCGCTGGCTCTTCGGCTCTGATGGATGTTATAATTCGGGGCCCTTAGCAATTTCAAAGTAAACTACGCAAAAAGCACGGCTATTAATATATCGATTGAAGATCAGGTGGTTGGGTCCCTGAAATCAAGCTTCCCTTTTAAATGGACGACAGACTCGTTTTCCTACCTGGGAATCCATATTCCCACTCGGAGGGAACGGACCCTTGAATTAAATTTCCTTTGGGTTTTACAGACGCTCAGGGGGGATCTTGCCAGTGGGAAAAGAGGGACGTTCTCATGGGTGGGAAGATTACATTGTAAAGGATGAATATCCTACCTCGCCTCCTATACCTATTTCAAAACTATTCCAATTGTATCCCAAATTCTTTTTCCAAGATCTTAATAAGAGCATTCAAAATTTGTCTGGCAAATAGAAATCTAGAATGGCTAGGGAAATTTTAATCAGGCCCCCCCCAAGGAAAAGCGGGGGCTTGGCATTCAGACATAATAGGTATACTATATTGCGGCTGTTGCTGACTAGGGTTGTGGATTGGTTCCATTGTAGGGAAACAAAGAGCTGGGTGCGGATGGAGGAAGACATGTGTGGGATACCCTGTACTTCCAAAATAACTGGCTTAACCTTCTCATCTAAAGCTTCGGTCTTTGAGCTTGCCACTGGTGGGGCTCAACTTACCTCCTCCCGTTCAAGAAATATGGTCACGCAAACTAACCTCTTTACCACCAAGTGGCCGCTTACCCGGTAAGAGGAACCTGGCGCTCGCTATAACTAGCTGCCTTGTCTTTCCTATCTGGACAAGCCAAAACGGAAGCCAGCTACTATTCGGGGACTTCATTTACTCCTCTTCTTTTAAATCATATGAAGATTGACGTGCCCCTATACAAAGTAGGTCACCCAATGTGTGGCTGCAGTATATGCAGCTTAGACACTTCTATTCATACTCCTACAAACATAAATACGACCCTAACTAGACCCTTGACTGCTTTTGAAACGCTATCGCACACATAGCCTGCTCCCTAAGCAAATGATATTCAGTGATATACAAATATGATTATTGCGGGTTTTGGCCCACAGCTCGATGAAGCCTAATTATCAAATCAAGGTGGGAAGAGGAGATTGGGTGTACAATCTCTGCAGAAGAATTGACACAAGGCTTGCATCCTATCCAATAGCGTCTATCTCCTGTAGAGTTCAGGAGCTTAATTATAAGGTGTTGACGAGATGGTACAGAGAAACCTACGCTGTTGCATCAATCTATCCCTTGGTCCCTTCATGTATGCTGGAGATGTGGGAAGGCTCCTGGGGTATTATGGAACACATGTATGGTGGGGATGTGAAGAAACTTAGACCCTCTGATAGGGTTATTAGGAATTAATTGAAACCATCACGGTCTAAACTGCGAGTGACCCCTCGGTCTCCTCCTAATTATGCTGCCAATGCATGTGCTCTTAAGGGAGGAACTGCTTGTCTTCCTTCTGATTGCGCAAAGGCGATGATCCCAAGGAAGTGGAGATTACCATCACACCCTCCATGCGGAATGGTTTAAAGAGTCTTGTTAATTATGCAGCGGATGGAGGAGATCAGGGCGACCAGACGCAAACTCCGGAGGCGCTATTGTGTAGCTGTGGAGAGAGTGGATGGCTTTCACTTCTTCAGCGGAGTATTCTAAGCTTCCAAATAGTCTCCCACTAATGGTGAGGGTCCCGAGTATTGAAGCACTTTTATGTGGCTACAATGTTCTTGGCGGGTGCGTGAGGCGCGGCGGTGGTCGGGTCGTGTCAGTCTTATTGAGTTGACACCTGTTTGGTGTCTTTACCTTTATTTGTTTTTCTAAAAAACTATCTGGCTTTTCTGCATAAATGTCTTTGATGTTTTACTGCATCTGTAACTCATATTTGTTGTGGTTAGCAGGGTGCAAGACTGATTTAGTTAAGACCTGTTATGAAAGCATATCATAGAGATAAGCGATTCAACTTCCAGTATGACTTATTTTATATGATTAGGTTATTGTGCTAAAATATGCTACTCGTTTTTCCAACCTATCCCATTATGCTGCATTGTCTGATGTACTTATTATATACGTGTTCTATATCAATAAAGCTGGTTTGAATAAGGAAAATCATGACGCCAAGTGATGCACACGCATCTTACGCATTTCGAGTCCTGCCTTGGACTCTTAGACGTAGCATAGTATGTATGACACGATGACGTGCTTATATAGTCAACATGTGTTTTTTTCTGCTTTTGTTTAATCTGTATTGCATTGCATTGGCTTTTTTCGCAAAGGTTTACTAGGAGTTAACTTTCAGGTGTTCTCTGTATGTTGACTATTATTGCACGTCTTTGTGTTCATACATCTAGGTACAGTCTAGACTCGAAACGCGTAAGATACGTGTGCATCACTGGGCGTCATGATTTTAATCTTTTGATCCAAATTTTGGGATGTATTCAATAAAATGTGTTTGGAACTTTTAACTGAAGTGCTGGAACAACGTTTTCTCTTCTTGCGGACATTATACCAGTAGCCGAGTGGTTTCTTCTGTGCACCGGTGTTCAGTGATTTAGGATCTGCAGGTGAGCGAGCAGGACGTTTCTCCTAATTATTAAGACTCTCTTCCTGACATGTATAAACCTGGCTGTTAGAGTCTAGACTATACCAAATAATCCTCTTAGAGGGATGTTACATTCAAAATTGAAAAATGTCCAGTAGTACCCAAATGTATAGTCTTAGTATCAACAGGAATTACAACCATATTCTTTGTTGTTTTTGATTTAACTTGTCAGTAGTATCTTAGTAGTAACATAATCGTTAGTAGTATTACTTTTGATAAAATGTTCATTGCAAAAAAAAAAAAAATCAACTGAAAACTTATGATACATGAATGTTGCGGGGCCAGTTTTCTGGGGTTGATTCAAGACAAAAATATCCAACATATTCTTAAAACATTTGCACCAAAAAGAATGAGTTTGTTCGAAAAAACTGATCCTTTTGTCTGCGCCACTCTTCAGGGGACGTGTCTCTGCCAATGAGTACAATAGGACACATTGATGTAGCTCTCATGCCAAGAAGTGTCACAGATCATGTTTACTTATTCATGCCATTTTCAAAGTGGTGAAGGTTACACAAGATTAGTCACAGGGTAAAACACTTTTTTTTTGGCACACGGGCAGTTTTTCTTAGGACATGACACATTTATAAAGTGCTGTAAGGTACTTTCAGACATAAGCAAGAACTCAAATTTGGACACATTTCATGCATTTGGGCCAGTATCGCGGAAAGTAAAAGAATGAAAAACCCTACTCATTCTGTGGTAAAGAATTTTAAAAAAATTATGGTATATAGTTTATTTTGAAAGTAATTCTTTTGGCTCGCCATTACTTATTTCCCTCAGTATACAGTGGGGAAAAAAGTATTTAGTCAGCCAGCAATTGTGCACGTTCTCCCACTTAAAAAGATGGAAGAGGCCTGTAATTGACATCATAGGTAGACCTCAACTATGAGAGACAAAATGAGAAAACAAATCCAGAAAATCACATTGTCTGATTTAAAAAATAAGTTATTTGCAATTTATGGTGGAAAATAAGTATTTGGTCACCTATAAACAAGCAAGATTTCTGGGTCTCACAGACCTGTAACTACTTCTTTAAGAGGCTCCTCTGTCCTCCACTCATTACCTGTATTAATGGCACCGGTTTGAACTTGTTATCAGTATAAAAGACGCCTGTCCACAACCTCAAACAGTCACACTCCAAACTCCACTATGGTGAATACCAAAGATCTGTTGAAGACTGAGAAGACTGAATCTGCAATAAGCAAGCAGCATGGTGTGAAAAAATCAACTGTGGGAGCAATAATTAGAAAATGGAAGCCAAACAAGACCACTGATATCTCCCTCGATCTGGGGCTCCACGCAAGATCTCACCCCATGGGGTCAAAATGATCACAAGAATAGTGAGAAAAAATCCCAGAACCACACCGGGAGACTTAGTAAATGACCTGCAGAGAGCTGGGACCAACGTAACAAAGGCTACCATCAGTAACACACTACGCCGCCAGGCCAGACGTGTCCCCCTGCTTAAGCCAGTACATGTCCCGGCCTATCTGAATTTTGCTAGAGAGCATTTGGATGATCCTGAAGAGTATTGAGAGAATGTCATATGGTCAGATAAAACCAAAGTAGAACTGTTTGTAGAAACACAACTTGTCATGTTTGGAGGAAAGAGAATGCTGAGTTTCATCCAAAGAACACCATACCCACTGTGAAGCATGGGGGTGGCAACATCATGATTTGGGGCTGTTTCTCTCAAAGGGACAGGAACACTGATCTGATGTACATGAAAGAATGAATGGCCATGTTATCGTAAGATTTTAGAGTACAAACAAACCGCCTTCCCATTAGCAAGGACAATGAGAGATGAAACGGTCTGGATCCTTCACAAGACAAGTGATCCAATTGCGACACGCGCCAGGGGCAACGAGAGGAGGCTCGTAAGAAGCAGTCACAAGTCCTGCAGTGCCTAAGGCCAGTCTCCAGATCTCACCCTCATAGGAAAACTTGAGGGAGTTGAAAGTCTGTGTTGCCTCACGACAGCCCCCAAAAATTCAACATCACAGCTCTAGAGAGATTTACATGGATAATGGGCCCACCAACCAGCATCAGTGTGGTGCCACCGTTGTGCAAGACTTACAGAAAACGTTTGACCTCTGGTTATTGCCCAACAAAGGAATATAACTAAGTAATGGAGATTAACTTTTGTTATTGACCAAATACTTTATTTTCCCAACCAAACATTTGGCAAATCAATACTTTCCAAATCAGACAATTCATAATACAGGATTTGTTTGTTCCCCCCCTTTGTCTCACACAGTTGATGTCTACCTATGATGATCAATTACGACCTCTCACATCTTTTTAAAGTGGGAGAACTTATATCAAATTGTGGCTGCAAAAATACTGATTCTTCCCCACTGTATGTTTGGAAATGACCTTGTAATCATCTTTTTCTCACTAGTGGTGTAATCATCAGCACTTCATATTCATTTTGCACTTGCTATAATGGTAACCAGAGTCTTCCTTCACTGATATCCAGGCAAGCATTGAGATAGGGCTTGGTCTTTAAGCGCGCTGGAGTAGAAAGAAAAGTGGAACCTAGACCAAGTGTGAGCCTGATGTGTTTTAGACTACCAGCAAACTACTTTTGATAGACATTATAACTTGTAGACACAGATTAAAACTTCCCTCATTAAGATCAGCTAAAATGCATGCCAAATAGCAAGAGGAATACATACAAAATGTTGGTAGCCTCTCACAGTAAAATTATCTGCTTCAAGAGCTTTGTTACAAACCCGCTACTATCCTTAGAAAAGTTTAAAGTTTCATTCGTTTATGCACCTTAACCGTATAGGACTGGTTGGTGTGTGTAGCACAGCTCTGCCTTAAGTACACAGCCCATATGTAATTGTATTATATATATTTTGTTACACCCCTATATAACTTTTAAACATGTTATTGTGTTAGTAGTTTGTAACATTAACATTACAGTGATATTATAATTTAATATACATAATACACCAACATAAAGCATCAATATATGAAGTCCCCAATTTTCTCACCAATATTATATCTGAAGTAACATCATTTTATCACAACGTGCTATTGACATGAAATATCCCCCTCAGTGGTGATCAACCCATCCAATGCCACATAGACCACATGAGAATCAAACCGTAGAAGTATCATAAATAAATAATTCATGTGTGATAACAAATAAAATGACCACAGGTAAAAAGACTTGTTCACACATGAATATAGAAATTAATAATTAGTAATTATAAAGCAATCCTGCCACGCAGAAAAAAATTATATCTGCTGGTTCAACTGATGGCCTATAAAAAAATGTCTCATTAAGAAGGTGCTACACAAGCAACATCTCATGATGGGTAAAAGCAGTGAACTGTCTCAAGACCTGCGCAACCTTATTGTTGCAAAACTTTCAATGACATTAGTTACATAAGAATTTCTAAATTACTGAAGGCTCCAGTGAGCATTGTTGAGGCCATAATACGAAAGTAGAAAGAACAAGCATCCAGCCAAAAATCAACATGCAAGTTGCTATCTGCAAAGAATATTCAGACAGAGGCAGTAAAAGGGACGTTATAATGAAGAGTTGTCCACGAGCCAAGCACCACCTGTGGAGGAGCCAACAGATAAGACCTGGGAATCATAATAGTACAATTTTTACAAGAAAACAATAAGTATTGCGACTCACACCCTTCCATGGTCTGGATGCACGCTCCCCGACCGAGAACCCAATGCTGAAACAAAAGAGCATGTTAAGCAATGTTTTTAAAGTTTGCTTAACAACATTTAGATTTTGGCTTCCGGTTCCGGCGCTCGGCATGTGAGAAGGGCAGAGATGGAGCTCCCGCACAGACCGGCACAGATTGTGACAGGAAGAACGCGTAATCCAGCAGATCGAGCCCGGACACAATCCGGTGATCTTGGGGAACGACACAGAGCTCACCCCCCCTCCCCTCCCTCCTCGACCGATATGAACGATAATAATCCTGAGAGCTGGCTATAGACGCATTAACCCCAGCCTCAACGGAGACGCGAGGTTAATCCAAGAGCGCCCGCACATCTCCGCGCGCGAGCGCGGTCAGAGGAAACCGTACACAGAGCTTCTGGAGCGGCTGCATCTTGTCTCCCGCGAGCCCAGGGAGGTTCCACGGCATCCAGCTAGATTATAAAAGGCGATTGGCAGTGGAGGGGTCAGACTGATGCGCACGCCCAGACCGTCCAGGAACTCTACAACAAATCCTGCAGACACGACATGGGAGAATCCAGAATGAGGTACGCGAGCAGGTACCGATGTTGGTAATGAGCTAGAACTGCGGGTTACCACGTTGGAGAACGAGTCAGCCGGTGAAGGCTGCAAATCTCAAGTCCTCCTTACGAAACAACCAACTTGTAAACCCCACACTGACGGACTTAAGTAACCGTTTCCAGAAGGAACCATATGCGCATGTAGGCCACATGGAGTGCTTTACACCGCTCAGTAACAACTATAAGAACTGTGAAAACGCCCTTCCCCCACGGCCCTAGGCTATGGAACAACCCTTGGCCAGGTGGAATTGGCGCACAGTGGCTGGGCCCAGACCCCGCAGTTTTCAACAGTGCTAAACACCACCCCTGATCATCTGAGACCTCGCCAGGTCAAATATCGGGCAATAAGATTTTAATGGACAAAACCGAGATCCACAGGCATACCGCAGATGGAAAGAATCGCCCAGGTTATCAAGTCTCTTCGGTCCTGCTTATTGTGAGGACTTTCTCAGCCAGAGCTCTTCAAATAAAATAGCCGAGCTTACAGCAAAATCGTGTACACAGCTCTACAGAGAGAAGTGCGCTTCCAATTACAATACCCCGCAGTGCTCAGAGTACAAGCAAGAAATGGCCGCCTCGCATCTTCCTGTCCGCCTGAAGAAGCTGAGGCCGTGTTGGGAGAGGTCCTCGTTCTACAACCGTAGGGAACGACAATCAAGCGGCGACTCCTGGAGCTAGGTGACATCCAGGTTCGTTCGTACCCAAAAGAGACGCTACCTACACCACCCCAAAGCCCCCCTCTGGGACAGACGAGGGGAAGAAAGTCAGCGAGCACTCATCGCAGGGGGACTGATCCAGGACGTACGCAATAATGCCGGCTAAAGCATCGTGATCCGTGTTACGCGGCCTAACCATTGAGAGACAATGGGGAGGGGGGGAGCAATGAAGAGGAAGTCAAGGATCTGGTCTTAAATCACGCTTATACAGCTAGCCGCCCTAGGAAACGAGGGCTCCTGATGATGGCGATTCAATAATGGAGTTCGTGTTTACTTACTTACTTACTAACACCACATATTAGCCTTTAATATGCGGGGCCAATAGTCATTGTCATGTTTTCAGTTGTAATTGGTTTAATACTTACTGTCATACGACTCGCTGCTAGGAAAAACAGTGAGCCGAATAGCGCAGTTACGAAGTGGTCCTGAGGTCTTATCTCCCTCTCGGCGCATCTCTTTTCTCTTTTCCTTTAATTTTGCTCTTTTATTTTTATTCTTTTTGAAATCTCAACCTATTCACTAAATTTTATTTTTATTACAATTAGTTCCAAAGACTTGGTTCATCAACTCCTCTTTCTTCCCTAGCAGGCAAGTTGGGGCTTTTGATTACGAATTTAGGGTTAAACATGAGCAGAGACCCGTAATCCTACTGATTGTTCATAAGGTCGTTTGTTATGCATTATTACCTATACCTGATCGGGCTATAACGACAGGTCATACCTAGTTATCCCAGGTTGTATCACCCAAGAAAATGTGTTTGCGGGGAGTAACACTCCCCTAAGGGCTTCATTAAAATCATGAGCACGGAACAACAATGGTACGAATATAGTACGCACCCCCAAACAAAAGAATGGGCGTCTCTCGACAGCCTTGAAAAGATTTTTGCCTGACATAGTTCTCCCTACAATAAAACACTAACAACTGATATTTAGTCAGGATGCAAAAGTTGTGGGTGGGGAGGGAATGGGATCCCCGGCGATCGTAGGGTAAGGCAGGGGTTGCTTACCCAATTTGCCACGAGTCCTTTCAGAGATGTCTCTGTCTCAAAAAAAAAGTTATCCCATTCCGCCACTATACCGCGGGGTCCGGGACTCAGTGACTATATATTTCACTCAATGGTTGGGGAAAACCTAATCACTTGATCCAACATCAACTGTCCCCCCTCCCAACACCCGGAACTTTTTTAAGAATTCTGGGAGAGGGCATTCCAAGGGCACCAAGAGAGTGCATCAGTTAGCTGTGATTTGAATGAAAATGATGGAACCAGCCAGAGGAATACGGAGATACTTATGACTCGAGGGCGAAGAGCAAAACCGTGGAGGCACAACCATATCTCCACACCTGATAGTTTTTCGATAAAACCACAGGGCTAATGACGAGATAGCCTATGGAGGAATGAGAGACACCCAGAGTGGGAGAGAGTCTTCATTTTTTTTCACATGCACACCACTGTGGTCAGATTTGGACTACATACTGGTGGTCTCCGACCTACACGCTCGGGCCTAGATGTTTCTGAACAACTGGAACATGGTCATTTCTGACCACGCACCAGTAATGATCCATCTGGCAGCACACATATTCCCAAAGGATCTGACATACTATGGAGATTCCCTTCTAAGGTTAACAAGGCTCGAATCCTTCCTGACAGCATGACATGGTGTTGGAGTATCACATCGACGAACAGGATCATGAGGAAAACAACAGAGTTAGATATTGGCAACACAAAGTCTAATCCAGGTGCAGATCATTGCATGCACATCTAACTGCAAGCGACAGCAAAACCCAAAGTGTGATTCAGACGAGCAAAAAATAGCGGATAGCAAATCAGAAAGTTTATTAAGGACGTTCTAGGTGTGAAGCATAGGGAGATGTGGCGGGAATGCGACAGAGGAATATGAAACCTGGATTAATAACAAGAAGGCATTCTAATAGAAGTCCCAGTTTTGAGGCAGCACTGGTGCGCTATAGGCAACACAGCGGGTAAATTTAGTTGGGCACGGAGTACAAAATGTAGACAGACTCCCACCACTATCACATCAACAAAAAAAAACCCCAGTGGAGAAATATCCTCTACCCTCGGATATATGCGCAATTTTTTGGGGTGGACTTTATAAAGGAACTATCTCGGTCCAAAATTGTTCAACACCGGAGGAAGGGGGGGGCCGCACTAAAAATTTAGTCCTCGTGTCGATTCCACAGCTAATCGGCAGGCCAGATGTGAGGAACTAAGATGAGCGATATAACTAATTGACAAGTCCAAATGCAAACAGCGCCCTACCAATCAGGGCAAAGCACCAGGACCCCAGGGTTATCCTGGGAATTATAACAAGTCTCATAGGGAGCAGATTTCCCCTAAACAACTATACACATCAATTAAAAAACAATAAATTGGCGCACAGAAGAATAGGCCCTGAATACCAAAAAAGCATACATTAAACTAATGATGAAACCGGGAAATGGATCCTCTATCCCCGGATCAAATAACCTATATCATTAAATAGACCTGATACCACCAATTGCTCTCAAAGAAAATGGCAGACAGTTTATTCCTGTTTTTCCCCTGCCACAGTTTAATAGGAACATCCCAAAAGGGCATCATAAAAAGGGAGGGCATCGGTAGGGTTAAGCTGCGGGGAAGGTGAATGCTGATGCAGGACAGGGTCAGGTCCAGTTCCCGTTCCCGGTATAGGAGCCGCGCAGATCACTTTGATGCATAAAAGGCAATCCGACAAACAGTCGATGGGACTGGCTGTAACCATGGTCCTGGGACAGGAAGGGTAGTGGCAAATTTAGAGTCGCATTCTCAGATGGCCATAAACGACAACGCCAACCGCGCAGGAGCACACTCCAGGATTTTATATCCCACACAGAGGAAATATCATGGGTAAGGGAACTAAGACCATGGGTGCCCCCTCACGTGCCCCTATTTGTTCAAATGCCCTTGATACCATTGCAAGGATCCTTGAGTGACCCATTCACTTTTAAAGGAAGGCATCTCGATAGGGAAAGAGCAGGCCAGAACTGGACTTTTATGCAGATGATATCCTTCTGTTCCTAGCGGATCCCATTTCACACCTACCAAAAATATTGGACTAGATTAAAGAATTCTGGATCCTTTTCGGGTTTACCGAATAAATAGTTCAACCAAGAGTGAAACATGGAATTGGTTCCCCACACTCCACCCAGAAGGGGTTGGAAGTACAGATTGCAACCCAGTTTATCAACGTACCTGGGGTGAAGATAGGCATGATCCGCAACAAACGATATACAGTTTAAACTTGCCCCTGTGAATCAATATAGGGGGGGAGACACAGAAGAATAAAAAGTGGTCCTTTTATTGGCCAGTATCTATTATCGGGCTTGCCGATGTGGCCTGATCAAGATGCAAAGCTTTTCCGAGACATTTGTATCGTATGCAAACATTACCCCTATTGCTTCGACATCTTGACGTGAACAAACTCAAATCCTCCGCCTTCCTCAAGATCATCTTGGGCAGGAAGAACCCAGTGAATCAAGCGTAAAAGCAGAATGGCGGACAGTCCGAGCTGGGGGGATGGGTGTGCCCAATCTGCGGGGAAATAACCTAGACAGGCTGCTTGATGCACATTGCATGACTTGAGTTTTGAATCCTGATGGGCATCTTCTTTCCTAACTGGAAACCTGAGAGGAAGCTACCTCCCCTTGGCATCACGTTTGCCATTGCTGCACCTAGATATGGCCAAGCACCCAAGGATTAGTCCAAAAAATCTGGTGTTTCTTCTGAGAGTCACAATTATCGTCCAGAGGATGTGAGGAAAATATTCAAATCACCTTTTCTGCTCTCCCCAAATGAGCCTCAAGTACACACCCAGATTTCCCAGCAGTCCAGTACAGTAGGTTTGATACTCTCACTCAACAAAAAGGGATTAGCTGGCGGTGCCAATTATGCATTCCAGGGGAAAAAAGGGATGGCTTAAAATCCCTAGAGAAGTAGGTGAACCAATTCGGATGTCCCCAGGAAAACTAATAATGGCAGAGGGCCAATATTCTGTCGATATCTGTAAGAGTGAGACTGAGTTACCTGCTGCTCCTGATCTCTCAGACCATCCATTCGCGAAATTTGGGCATCTCCAGCCCATCAAGTATATATCGCTGTCTTTATAGGGTGCACCTAGATAGGGCATTGAAATGTACTGCGGGATAAGGTTGTTCTCCAAGTGGGAAAAATAAAACAAAAAGTGAGGACATAGAACATCAAATCCTGAAGGGAAGGCAACTAGTTGAAAGAATGTGTAGGGGAATAATGGAGGAGAGACTTATTTTAGAATAATGCACCAAGACATATATTGGATCAATATCCCATCAAACCGACCAGGAGTTATGAAAGAACTTTAGGCCAGCCCCTAGATGCAAGATGGACAAAACTATTGTTTAGGCATGGCATCTGGACGTGAAGGGTCATACAGAGTACTATGGGTATCTAGGAAGTTCGTGAACATGGAACAAACCTTGGGGCTGTTTGGTTAGGAAAACTTAACAGTACCGCACATGTATTTTTCCAATGAATGGGTAGATAAGAAAGGGTCCGGGGGAAGAAGTAAGAAGACAACCAATCCCCAGTTGCTGTAACATTAACGCTCTCCTAATCGCAAAACGGCTGTCATGGCAACAGTATGGCTCTCCTCCCATTGCCACCACTCCGTTGGAGGCACTCAACCACAAACATTAAAAAGCTATCTAGATTGAACCATGATTGATACAGAACAAAATAAAAGTCATAGGACACAGCAGTCTTTTCTTCGCTAAATGGCGATCCTTTTATTACTTTACACTTTACCAAACATGAGGTTGCCGAACTGATGAAAGGCTTACAGACCACACCACACAGGTACACCGTGGAAGACCCTCAAATGTCAACTGGCCCACTTGAAAGTGCTTTAGGGAAGGTGGGAAGGAGCCTGGGATGGACATGTAGATATGTTGATGAGTTGGGGGATACTATGAGAGGACACGGGAAAAGAGCTTCCAGGCTATTCACAATAACACAGACCATATGACTACTCAATAATATGGGCAATATTAGAGATTAGTGACTATTCCAGCTGTCTGGATTCCTGGGTAAAAAGTCAAGCATGGAATGGTCACTAGTACTGATCATGTACACCCCGAAGGTTTAGTGCAAACAATTTTAATTGCCTCGCCTAGTGAGAAAATATTATTGTTGTGTTTGTTTATTCAAATCCTCTTTAAAGTGTACTGACGTACATATTGCGAAAGTAGTATCGAAAACCGTTATTATATCCATGGACATGGTTGTGCTTAAGTTCTGTTTACTCATTTGATATAAGCACGCAAAGTATTAAACGGGTCACGCTTACATGTGATATGTTTACCTGTTATTTGAAAAACAAATAAAATATCGTTTAACAATAAACAAAAAAAAAAAAAACATTTAGATGTTTCTTGTGTAGTCAACTTTATCTTATGAGACCAAAACACCTTTATTTAAAGGCCATTAGTTGAACCAAATGATATTAATTTTTTTTACTAAGTGGAAAGCAGGATTGCTTTCTAATTACTGATAGATTAAAGCTGGTGTCACGACTTTCCATGAGGAGGCGCATACAGCTGAAGAGATTGCCGCTGGGGCCCGGGCCATTGCAGCCACCCAGAACCACAGAACAGTGACCTCGAGTATAAGCCGATGAAAATCTATTTTCAAGCACATATTGTTTGTTCATGAAACAACTCAACTTAACACGAGTACACTTGGTATAATAAGTAACTATATATATCTAACTATATATATATATATATATGATATATATATATATGAAATGATATTAAATATATATATATATATATAAATTATATACAGTATATAAAATAAGTAACGTCACCAATTTTCTAAGCATTTATATTGACCTGTTTATGTTAAAGGTGAATATCTTGAATAGCTACAAAGCTTAAAAATAAAAAATGTTCTGTAAGCCCCTAAGCTTAAGTCTAATAATTACTCAGTCATTGTGGGGTTAAATGTTGCTGATTCATGATCATATGTAGCTTTTATGATTGATGCAAAGGCCTAGAATCATGTAAATGTATTTGAACTCAAAAAATCCTTTTAATAAATCCTGTACAAAGCACTGGTAAAATCGTACATTTACACTTAAACATTAATGAAACAGTATGATCAGAAATTCATACTATAATTTATGCTTTATTTGCTTTTGAACTATTTAATAAAATATTAACTGTACGGTTACCAAAGTTTACACTTAATGATTTATAAGGGATTGGGGACCATGCATCATTTGATTTTTTCATTTAAAATACAAGCGGCAAAACGTGCATTCAGTTTGGTGAGGTCTTAAAAAATTGCTTCTTTCTCTGCACCCAACTTATCTGATAAGCTTTGCTTCTTTTTCTAAGAGATTATTCTATTTGATGACAAATCTTGCATTTAAAATTCTTCTGCTTTGACCTTAAACTATAGAAACGCCGGTCCATAAATAAGAAATTTTAAAGACCCCATAATTACTGTTTAATATATCTAATATTAACACCTCAGAGATACTTTTAATTTCGAGCAATTTCACGGGATGTAAAAACTGGTATTATTTCCTCCCCGGAATGTCTATTGTTTTACTATGTATGAGTGTATTTTCTCTTTAGTTTTTTTTAATGCGGTGTATATAAGTGAGATGTTTTATTATGCATCTTTTGGTATTTTCATTAACATTCAGTACATTCAAAATTACAAGCAAATTAAACAATGTGTATTGTATATGTCACGGTATTTGGCATAATGCTGTTTGAAATTAGCTATAAAACACTAGCTTCATAGCGAGCTATAATTGAAATATGTTTTATTTTAATATGCAATCATTGAATATTCTCTTGCTTGAGCCACTTGTCCACTTTTTCATCTTAAAGTATGGTGCCAGATGGGTTCTAAAGCTAGATTTAGACTCCACACTCCCAAATAATTGCAATTTGCAAACAGTATAAATTTCAGGCACATTTAAAGCAGCAGTCACACAATGCATCTACTTTAGAGTGACAGGAACCCATCATGTACAGGTAAAAGTGATATACTTTCACCTGAAAAGAATCTCCTGATAAAACTTCTAGGTAACTGTCACGTACCCACTCACCAGCACGTGCCTGGGGGCCACTGTAATGGAGTTGATTTATTTCCACTCACCTCTCACTCAGATGGCAAATCAAGCATAAATCACACCCCAAGACAGTTCCAGCACCCAAAAAATATCCGCTGCCACCACCTTCCTCAATAATCCAAAGAAAAGGAAATCAGAGTGATGAACTCTGACCCAGAAATATACATAAAAACACTTAGAAAACGCCTTACCACGGTTACCTCACAGCACTCCATCAGCTACAGGATAAAGAACACACCTCATCAAAGTATATGATGGATTTGTACAGCGACCACGAACTTGCTATTAATTGTAATATTTTAATACTAAAACAAGGTACCTTACTTACATAAAATACAAATAACACAATGATATGGACATACATAGCAAACGTATGTATAAAATAAAAAGGTGCGAATGAAGTAGAAAGCCCTTAACTTTACAATGCTTCAAGCTTTCAAATCCAGGGTAAGAAGAAAAAGATGAACACATCTCATCCAGAATTGACCCCGAAGACTATGTACAAAGAGAGTGAGACTGGCCAATGAGTTTTATAGGCCCCAAAACTCCACCATCTTCATGTTTCCGTCCCCATCCAACCCTCATTAGCGTATGCTACACTTCACTGGCAGAAGATCATAATTAGGTGGGTGGATTCCCTAGTAATGCTATAATGAGGTTGTTCTTTACAATACCCCACAGATGGCATTCAAGTTCACGGCTGTGCTTCGAAGGTTGCAGCTCAATGAACTATGAACTTTTTGATGGCTAGTCATTTTATTGGCGGTGGACTTGTCTTAGGCACATCAGGAGCTGAGGACCAGGTTATTTGGCCTTCCATCAAGTAATGAAGACACTTTTATAGTACAAACATTGGTCCCAGTAAAACGCAAAACCAAGCACTTGACAGATGCAGACAAGTTATACAAACAAGCGGGGTAACAGAATTGTCTAAAGGACTTGGTGATGTTCCAGAGTCCAAGCTACAAAATTCCATTCCAAAGGAGGGTGGGAATCTAAGACTGCAAAAGTGAGTAAAAATTATAACAAGTTTAATGACAATTAAAGAATACACATAATTTCTAATGTACTACCTTACAGTAACCCCACCTTTTTTCAGAACTGTCATATATGCAGGTGCATACATAGCTGGCTAAGGTCACATTGCAATAATGTACTCATCTATTGCCACTAGTTAACAATACAACATCCAGCATTTTGGTATAAATTGGCCTCATTCTTTGTCACATCTCTTGTTCCACCAGCTTGAATTAGAAGGGAAGCTTTATTCTGAGGTCTTGGAGAGGAAGCGGATAATCCCTATACAAGTTGTGGATAAAGACAACTAGAATCTTATCAACTCTATGGTTAGGAGATTTTTATCTCTGCATCAGAAAAACAGAGCTCAGCTTCAATATGACTATAGTATGAAATTATGAAATTAATGTAGGTGGAATATCTTGAATTATAACTGTTTTGTTTTTACTTTCAAAACTGAAAGTGGGTGAGAGACCTGTAGATTACTCTGATGTTCCAGTGATACACTACTCACAAAAAGCTAGGGATATTTGGCTTTTGGTTGAAATTTCAGAATGAATATACAATTTCTTCATTTTAATTTTAAATGAACTAAATGAGCCCATCTCTTATCTTTAGAATGCACATGTCCCACTGTTCAATGTTTTAGTACTTTTTGCACAACTTGCTGATCTCTAATAAGGAGTTTAATGGCAAAATTCTCAATAGGTGTTTGATTCCTGAATCGCTCAATAAATTTAGGGGATCAATTTGAATTGAGATTTAAACAGTCCTCCTTATCATACTGTTCATATTTTGACATCATGAGACTAAGACAACACCTTACAATTGATCAACAGTACCTCGCCATTGCGAGCCTTGAAGCAGGATGCTCTCAGATGGAAGTGGCTTCTGAGCTTAGAGTGTCACAAAGTGTCATCAGCAGGTTGCAAAAGTGATACAGAGAGACTGAAAGAGTCACAGAAAGTCAAAGAAATGGACGATCTTTTGGCTATATCACACACTGATGACTGCTTCATTGTAAATAATGCCCTGTGGTACTGGATGATGAAAACCACACAACTCCAAGCACATTTAAGAGAGGTGAGAGGCAACCAAAGGTCACCTTAGATCATTATTTCACGCAGAGTGGTCTGTATGATAGTCGACCTGACCACATCACCAGGCACAGGCAAGTCTTGCATGGGCCAGGGTGCTTCTACGCTGGTTGAGGGACTACTGGTCCCCCGTGCTGTTCAGTGATAAAAATTTATTCACTCTATGCAGAAATTATGGCCACCAACAATGCTATAGATGTCAAGAGAGCGCTACGCATCAGCCAGGTCAGGTATCGGTCAGGTACCCTTTCCGGTCATCTAGCATGCAGACTATGCTGATATAAACAGTTACAAATGGTCTGATGTGACACTTGGTTGCCTCTCACCTCCCTTAAAAGTGCTTGGAGTTGTGTGGCATTTATTATCCGGGTCTGCAGGGCATTGTTTACAATGAAGTGGTCATAAGTGTGTGATGGAGCCAAAGGACGTTCATTTCTATGCCTTTCTGTGACTCTTCCAGTTTCTCTGTTGCAACCTGCTGATGACACTCTGTGACACTCTAAGTTCATTGGCCACTTCCATCTGAGAGAATCCTGCTTGAAGCCTCGCAATGGTGAGGTACTGCTAATCAATTGTAAGGTGTTGTCTTGGTCTCATGATGTCAAAATGTGAACAGCATGATGATGAGGACTGCACAAATCCCAAATCAAATTGATCCCTTAAATGTATTGTGAAATTTAGGGATCCAACATCTGTTGGAAATTTTGCCATTTAGCTCATTGTTAGAGATCAGCAAGTTGTGCAAAAAGTACTGAAACATTGAACATTTAGTTCATTTAAAAGAAATTTTATGTTCATCCTGAAATTTCAACCAAAAGCCAAATATCCCTAACTTTTTGTGAGTAGTGTATATGTGTCCCTATAGTCAGTTCAATTTGTAGACATGGTTAAGTCAGTATTATGCTATAGATACAGTAAATGACTGACGGTAATATTTTTCTATGAAATTAAATATTTATTTTATAGGTCACCCTACTTGACCTAAATGTACTCAGATATGGTATATATTAACTATAAGTCAAGGCTCGGTTCCTAGCAATTGATTAAATAATTAAATTGGCTGAATGTAAAGTGTTTATAACAAGATTATTCAAATGTATGACATAAATTATACTGTATTATTGCCTTGTTTGCGGCAAAACATCAGCACCCGACAAGCTAGTGGAAACTACTTCCTCAACTGGTTCGCAATGTTACGTTTTTAGGTATTCCAGGTAGATTTCTACAAAAGTAGGAACCATTTAAATATTGCATGAAAGCAAAGCATGCAAGTTTTAAAGGCCTGTTCAGAAAAAACCCCAAATAAGCAATGTTCTTTGAAGAACCTTATGGCAAGGATGTAGTATGCTATGCAGAAGTTTTTGTTTTAATGTTAAACTCATACTCATGTCTTATTCTTATGAAGTATTTCATAAGAGGACTCTGCGCCACAGATAGGTGCAAAATATGAAAAACATCAGATTTTATTGAACATGCCCTCATCATTTTTCATTGATCTTTTTCCCTATTGAATCTTGTTTGATTATCAAAATTATGGATCTGCATCAGTGCCCTTGCTAGTACATGTAGTGGTGCTCTTCCTGCACTTTGCTTTCTCTGTTCACAGGATATTTTTCTTAAGAAAAATCTTTGAAGTGTAAAGTCTAATTAAAAAAAGATGTGTAAACTTTGTGTCAATCTAATGCTGTCTAGTGGGTTGAACAGACATGACCACATGTTGCATGGCAACTCTGAACCAGGCATGGCTATTTGTGCTAGGCTAGCCCATATTTTGAAATCTGTCAGTCTTGTGGGGTTTTCTTGTGACTTAGAATGTTGTCCTGAAGGAAGAAATCTAGTGTAAAGGGATCCTGTGGATGTAAACAACTCATCAAGGAAAGGAGAATGGAAAGTATCACTCTGACTGCAACCATATACATTGCTTCTCTGACAAATGTGTCTGCATAGTTCATTATTTCTTCATCTGGATGAGCTATAAGAGCAGATGACCAGATTGAGTGTCACTGCTATTTAAGAGAAAAAGAAAGACATGACCCCAGTGGGCAAAATGATGTCCAGTGTTTGGACATTAGGGCTATCTAAGCATTATGGCCAACCAAGTTCATCCAGTCAAGGCAGCTGTTTATTCTATGGTAGACGGACACTTTCAACAGGACAACGCACCATGTCACAGGGTCACATATTCATGGATTGCTTAAAGGAACACGGCAGAAGTATTCCGTGCTTGCCTGGCCTACACAGATGCCAGATTTTAATTTAATAGCGTTTCTCTAAGACGAGGCAGAATGGGCTGCTCAGAGCATGTCAGAGCCATCATGAAATTTGTGGTAACTCCAAGAAGCTTTGCTGTCCACATGTGTCAATATGCTTCTCAAGGCCATATATATAGTGCCATTGTAATAAGGTAATAAGACAGTCATTGTGACTAACTCCATATGCCAGTGGTCTTAATGTCAAGTCTACATATTGTATTTTATTGTACTACATTATAGTTATTCACAAACACATGCAATAATTATAATATAGTGCAATATAATATAGTATGTAGACTTTGCATTCAGACCCCTGACATAAGGAATGAGTCACATTCACTGTCTTATTACCTTGGCACCTGTTGATGGAATGTATAAGGCACAACCTAAAATTCTTAAAAAATGTGTTTAATGTGAAAGCAATAGGTCATTTTCTTATGGCACATTCCCTTTAAGAAAAGTGAGCAATCCTTTGGAGGTAGTATGATGACGTTCTGGGCAATGTTGTGTTAAGAAACTTTATGTCCTAGCATTCATGTGGATATAGCTTTGACACATGCCACCTACCATACCTAAACATTGTTGCAGACCAAGTACACTGGCAGCAGTAATCCCTAATGTCAGTGGCCACTATCAATAAGGAAATGTGCCCTACTGCAGTGCACAAATTGTTCAGGAATGCTTTGAGGAGAATGACAGTTCATTGTGCTGACTTGGCCTTCAGATTCCCAAGATCTCAATCTGATCGAGCAGCTGTGGGATATGCTGGAACAAGGCTGATCCACGCACACCTACAGAACGCAAAGATCTGCTGCTAGCCTCTTGGTGCAATATTATTATGTGTGTATTGATAGATAAATAACTAGCAAAAACGTCTCTTGTTAGTCCATACTACGTTAGGTTTTATTAAATAGGCAACAGTATTATAGTGAGCTGAGCTGCGGCTCGTAATTTTTAATGGCTTTTGATTTCATCCTTTGTAAAATAAGTTGGACGAGTGCCTTGGAAACTGTAACTTAGCATATCAGACTTTTCCTCAACAAAAATACTTTTAGTCTTACGTGTATTTCCTATATGTTTTAGCTCAGGTTTGTAAGGGGAACAAGGCATGGAGTTATCTAGATTTTCTTAAGTGTGGCATTGCCATATAGCATGCCAGCTGGGATTGTGATGCAGCCCCTCGGTGGAGATGCTGCACAAATGCATTGGTTTTAAAATTTTCTGCTTTCCATTGTGCAAGCATCAACTAAACATTATGGGCAGTTTAGGATACCCTTGTCAAAGGAGGAGTCAGAGGGTCCAAGAGGCCTATCAATTAATTTAAAGTTTTACTCCACTGCGCTTCCTCCCTGACAATGTATAATAATATCACAAGGCATTATGGGAAAGGGGCTGAGAAGCCCACAGCGCCCTCTGTTGGTTGTAACAAATCCTCAATTTGCTTTTGACCCACCGAGTTTTGAGAAAGCAAAAAGGTTTTTTTTAGCCAAGCCAGTATCTCTCATCTACAGACAACGCTGTTTCGGGTTTTTTGTCCCCTTTCAGTGCGAGTAGAGAAGATACGGGGTTTGGCTTGTGGGAGGCATCGGGTAGCTCAGGAAGGGAAGATCTCTCCTTAAGGAAGCACCGAACGAACGGCTTGTAGAGTTTTTGTTTTGCCTTTTCGCCCTCTACTTAGCATCTGGATATCACAAGGCATTATGGAAAGGGCTGAGAAGCCCAAGCGCCCTCTGTTGGTTGTAACAAATCAATTTGCTTTGACCCACCGAGTCTTGAGAAAGCAAAAAGGATTTTTTAGCCAAGCCAGTATCTCTCATCTACTTGGCTAAAAAATCCTTTTTGCTTTCTCAAGACTCGGTGGGTCAAAAGCAAATTGATTTGTTACAACCAACAGAGGGCGCTGTGGGCTTCTCAGCCCCTTTCCCATAATGCCTTGTGATATGCAGATGCTAAGTAGAGGGCGAAAAAAGGGAAAACAAAAATCTACAAGCCGTTCATTCTGTTGCTTCCCCTTTAAAGGGGAGATCTTCCCTTCCTAATGTATAATAATGTGAAGTTGTTTATTCTTTGATGACAATACATTTATTATAGATGACTTGTACATAAATATTTCCATTTTTAATGATAGGAGCATTGGAATTTAACTAGGAAATTGTTAAATTGGGCCTTAATGTGTTTCTCAGCTTACAGTCCAAACAATATCCAAATAGTGAGATATTTGACAGTGTTTCCTTGGCCTTAAAAGCAACTTCTACTCAACTTGGGAAGTGGAGTTGGCAAAATATTAATGATTTTCCACACTAAGGGTGACATGTATTATTGTTGGTGCTGACAGGCCAGTTCTAAATCGCTTTAAGGTAGTATAGAATGCACCAGAATGTATGAACCTGTTCTTCTGCAGGTCATACATACAGGTGCAGTCTAGTGCCAGTACAAGACTGGCTCAGGCACCACCTATAACCTGGTCTGGTTGTTCTAACTGTTCTGCGCCTAGGTTTTGCGTCAAAGAATCATAACTGTATCTACTTCTATGAATGTGATATGACACACCCCTAGAACGCCCCTAATCTTTGGCCCATTACAAAGTATCTTTTGCGCATTACAAAGGGTCTTATTGCTCCAAAGTTTGGAGTGCACATGTTCATACATTCTTTTTGGCTCAAAGTACAGCGGAAAACTGACGCAACCCCATTAATTCATGTCACATTAAGTGACTGTTTAAAATGATGTGTTTTAAAGGCACCTTGTCAGCATAAGAACTAGTTGCGGTGTTAACTGTTTTTTGACTCAATAAGCATATTAATCCTGATGAGATTGTTGTTATTAATACTAATTCTGTGAAAGCTGAAACAAAACTTGGTAATTAGAGCAATATTTGTTTTTTACAATTACCCCATTTACAAACCTTCCCTCCTCATTTTTTATATTAACCATAGTGTTTTGAGGAACAGGTTGACATTTCCCTTTTTTAATACTTAATATTTGTAACTTTCCATCAGTTAGACCTAGTGATCCCATTACATATGCTTCTACATATAATCACAGCCGATAAGGAATGTATTATATCCTGACTTATCTATTATTTTTGTATGGTTTTTTTTTGTTTAACATATTTTAATGTTAACAATGTTTTTCTTATAGAAAAATAGCAAATCACTCAGTTCTTGAAAATGGGCATGACAACCTTATAGAGATGGCTGTATTTCCACCACCTTGCCATGATGGCGACTATGGGGATGGGTATGTGTCTCCTATATGTTCCTTTGCTGTTACACTGATGCTGATACATAATTGTAAATGCCAGCAATCACAGCTGGGTTTATAATTTTTGACAGCCAAACCAATGTATTGTTCCATTGACACCCTAACCCATTGTCACTCTATGGCTCCAAATCGTTTCCATGTTCCCATTTTTACACATTTTGAAAACACTCTTCAAAGACTGCTATTAAATGTTTTAATGCTTTTGATCAATGTTTGTTATGTTTTAATTAGTAAAAGTAATATGGTAAATCAAGAAACTTAAAAAGTAGTTTTACCAAATGCATGAACATTTGCCTCTCTAGTCCTTAGTTTATGTTGTTTCCAATAAGATTTATGACAGCCTGAAACTATTGAATCAGCAACTACCATGCCAATGCTCTTTAGAGGGTAGGTGTAATTTATACCCTAAGTACAACACCCTCACTAGATATAATATAAGGTAAGCCTTATTTCACTGCATCTCACTGTAGCTCCCTGCATTGATGTACGCTTGTGATAAATTACCCTCAATTGTAAAAAATAGAGAAAGAACTAAAAAAAAGAATCTAGATGATTTAGAAACTTTGTGCATTTCCATGCACCATTTTCTTTAACATTTTATCAAAAATAAAAGTGTGCACTACTTTGTGTTATAATAGGGAATATTATATGCAATCATCATTTTTATATCAGGTCTACTCCAATAACATTTTTATAAATAGTGTTAAAATTCAACCCAGATCGGGTTGGCCTGAATCTACTTTTGGCAAAAACTAAGTTCATAAGTAGAAGTTAGCAGTTACCAGACCCGGTGATGTGAGACTCATGTTGCGGCCTAACCTATGGTTTAACGTCCCTTCCAATGTCCCTTTTGGTTACTTCACCGTGGGCCCAATGTTATAGTAACTGAAAATGACATTGGAAATTGAATCTAATACCACTTCTACTTACTTCACTATAAGCCCAATTCTATGGTAACCAGAAGTGACTTCAGATATGACATCCCATGTTACAATAACATTGAACTTACGGTGAAGTCATCAGAAGTGATGTCATATGGGACATCCAAACTGAGGTAGGCCACAACAGGAGTGTTGCGTCGCCAGATTAGTAAATTAAAGGTTCTTACACAACCCTAACCCGAACGAAGAGTTAGGATGGAATCACAAGGCATATTGTGATGCACACAGATATGCACCAAATACACTTTGGTTGTGTTGTAGAAATTATACACTTGCAAGTGCATAATTTCAACGCGAACACACCTCTCAGTTGGCCAAAGCAGATATGTACCTCCTATAGTGTACTCTGTTTATGGTGCGTATACGCTTGAAATAATTGACATGTCAATTCGTTTCAGACGCGCGCTAAATTACGAGTGTAAAATACGCAGTGTGTGATTGAAGCCATGTGTTTTACATTAAAGTCTATGACAGGTGTATTAAACATTGTTTGGGGGGTATTTCATCTAAATTAAGCCCAAAATACACACAAAAATATGTCCAGAAAGACGTCATGTGAAAACCTCTTTAGGGTTATAGTTACAGTTATGGTGACGAATAGTGATAGGGTTAGGGAAAAAAAATTTCAGCATGTCCCAAGCATAATTTTTTTTACAAGTTCAGTTGAACCTGTATCGAACCTAACCTAAGGCCCCATTTGTAAAACACTACATATATACATCAGCATATGTAGCAATTTTTAATGACAATGCATAATAGCATATACCACAACACTAAATCACATATTTATTAAACTACACAGTATGAGAGCATAAATTGCTTATTTGGACATTCAGGGCGACATGTATGAAACTTGGCGCTGACACACCAGTACTAAATCAATATGAAGGAGTGTAGGATATGACAGTATGTATGAGTGTTATGTGCCACAGTCTCACTGCTCTAACAGTAAAGAATCCCTTTCTGTGTTTATGTAGAAACCTTCCTTCCTCTAGACGAAGAGCAGGGGTGTCAAACTGGTGGCCCTCCAGCTGTTGGGAAACTACAACTCCCATCATGCCCACTGTTATAGATTATACAAATACATGATGGGAGTTGTAGTTTCCCAACAGCTGGAGGGCCGCCAGTTTGACACCTGTGACGTAGAGGATAAATTTCAACAGAATCAGGGATTTCTAGGCAGTCTCCCATGCTGGTATGTGCTAGGCCTAAAACCATGTAACATCTGTGATCTGATGCATGCAAAACAGCCAGCTTGCTTGATAAAAATGTTTCTTACAAAGCCTCCTCCACAGGTGCTCGGTCTAATGGGTTTCAGCCACTCCCATAACAGTGCAATCCAAAGTAACAGACCAGCTCCATATTCATACTGGAGTATAAAAAGTTAAACTTTATTCCACATTGCTAAAAACAGCATAATCCAAAAATATCTCTATTTCATTTGAGGACAGCCAACAATAGAGTTATCTTACTTAGAGCATCAGGCAGATGGAAACGCAGGTGTACAGGTCGACACGTTTCGGGAGTATCCTCTCCCTTAGTCGTGGCCATGACTTATGTGGAATAAAGTTAAACTTTTTATACTCCTCTATGAATATGGAGCTGGTCTGTTACTTTGGATTGCATCTGTGATCTGATGTGGGCAGATTCATTCAGCTTAGAATGTCCGTTGCATTTATAATCATTGGCGCATCACATAACAGAGTTCTGATCAATGTACTGTAAGGGCATGTCCCCACGGCATGAGTTTTCAGACGGTTTTTCAGCCGGTTTGCGGTTTTGCAAACCGTCTGAAAAACCAGCCGAAAATGAGCACAATGGTGCTCTATGGAAAACCCGTGCAGCAGTCCCCACTGCACGGGTTTTCCGTGCGGCGGTTTCGCCGCCTGCGGTCCGGCCACAAAACATTGTAGAAGCAGAATCTCCCATCTGGTTTTCGGACGGAATCTGTGCTTCTCAATGTGAAGGGGGAGGGCTGTTCTCCCCTCATCGCGGAGAAAAGCTGTCCCCCCGCGCCCGTGGGGACGGCCGCAAAACAGGGCAAACCGGCCGGTATTTGTCCTATGCTGTGGGAACGCACCCTAAATGTACGGAGCGGTGCACCTATGCTAAATGACCAGGATTGGGAAGTAAGCAATAAAGATTCCTATCAATGACTGCAAGCAGAGATCTTAAAACTGTGATGAATTACAAACCTGGTGGTAGCTAAAAGTATGCCTTATCCATAACTTCTATATTTTAATCGGTTCATGTTAAGCTTTACATAAACCAAATATCCTTCAAGCTGTGGATTAGCAAATTGCTTACTAAATTAAAATAGCTATATTCTTTTTTATTAGTTTTAATGTTTCTGTGTCTGAAACCCTGATTATTAAGTACAATGAAGGGTTTATATGACAGATGTAAGTTACGTATGTCTGCTGGCCATTCTAAATGCATCATGAAACATTGAACTAAATATACGATAAAGCAGCATAAACAAAATACATGAAACATAAATGGCTGTAAAAAATCTTCTGACAGGACATCTTTATGAGTGAAAATGTGTGTATTAGAGTGGATTACCACAGATTGAACCTTATAGCAGGATATAATAGGAATCTGTGCCTGAGCGTTCTCCAGAGCTGCAAGAAATGTAATCAGGACGCCAGTGTGCTGTGCTGTAAAACTGCCCTGCTTCCCGCTACAACTATTGACTTCTGATTGTCGGCCTATTATTTTCATATACAAGAATCTGATTAACTATGGAAATATGCAGATTGGAGTTTATTATAGTTGTTTACAGCACAGAGCTGCATTCTCGAAATAGCTTTCGCCGAGCTTTGCATTTGTTGAAATGACTGTCAGGTGATATTAATTCAGGTAACATAGCAATGAAATTTATCTTGTTTGTAAGCTTTTCATTTTCAAAATTACGCTGCCAGGGATCACCTCCCGGTGTGAAAGTTGTCCAAAGATAATAGCGCATCAGTTTGAGAACATAATAGATTTGAGAATACAAACCCACGAACAGCATGACAGTGCTGTTTCTTTGCCTCCAGAACATACTGTGTCACAGCCAGAAGCATTACATATTTGTTCTGTTTTTTTTCTATGTCACTTGTACTTTATTTACGTGTAAATGTTGTACATTATAGGACTTGTTAAGTGTTACGTGTCTTTTATGCTGCTGTGATGCTCCAATGTAGAAAAAAAACGGTTTCATCCAGCATCCAATATAATAGAACAAAAAAGTCAAATCACATATTTATTCAAAAGTCATTACAATTTTGGATCTGCATCCTGCAGTCTCCAATTCCCCTTACCTTTTGGTTCTATTGTACTGGATGCTGAATGAAACTGTTTTTTTCTACATTAGAATATTCCACTGTCCTTGAAAGTTCGGGACATCACCCGTGCACCAACTTCATACAGCCATGAAACAATAACCGAACTTGCATCGGAGGCGTTAAGAGGGAGAATTTTCCCCCATTTTTTGTTGTATGCTGCTGTGATATTTAAGAAAAGAAAAGTTATATCCTGAGTTTCTCTGATCCTTTGGGTCACAGATGGTATTTAACGATATTTTAGTACTGAGGACCTATCACTTTCTTACTTTATCTTACTTTAGTAAGAGGACCTATCACCTTCAGATAAACCTCATGAAGTAACAGAAGACTAAAATACAAACACTTTCTCAAATATGCTTCATTAGGAAAATCAAAGCATTTCACCTGTAATTCTGTTTTTTTTAAAAAGCGCTGGCCCTTTAAAGGGAACCTGTCACATAGTTTATGCCCCCTTTGCTGAGGACAGCACAAGCCAGTGACAGACCTGCTGTATCCAGCACTGTGCCCCATATTCTGTAAGATGCCGCAGTTTTAGAGCATTTAATGCTCAAATCTTATTCATGAGTACGTGTTAGCCCCACCCACCAAAGGCTAGCCCCGCCCACTGACAGTTATTCACATGTTTCTGCCTATTCAAAGTAATAGGTTTATCAGTTGAGGTGGGCGGGTCTAACCTCAGATGGGAGGGGTCTGAAAAAAACTGACTCTGGCTGAAAACTGATTTGAGCATTAAATACACGAAAACTACAGCATCTTACAGAATAAGGGCCACAGCGCTGGAAACAGCAGGTCTGACACTGGCTTGTGCTGTCCTCAGCAAGGGGTGCATAATCTATGTGACAGGTTATCTTTAAGACAGCTCAAGTCTGCACATTACAACTTGATGGATGACTATGTTGACAGTTGTATCAGATCTCCTGCTTCTCAGCTGGGAGAGCCCACTGTGCAGGGGGGGAGCCTGTAAATCTAAATCATGTGCACACCAGCAGCAGTGTATATAGATACCTGTGGACTATGGAAGAGGAGGCTGAAGCAATAGGTAAACTCTGACACACTATGTCCTCAGTGTGCTGTGACTGTTGTACTGTATGTAGTGTGAAACTCAGATTACCCTGTAAAAGCATCTATGCCCTCAGCTCCCCCTGCACAGTTGGTATCTCTAAACAGAATGATCAGATTATCCTAAGTTACAAAGTGAAAGTAAAACCTGTTCCCCTGTAATACTGAGGGAAATCCTCTGGATTGCTAATGACATGTATTTGAGAAAAGTCTTATAATTTCATCTACTATCAATTTTTGTGTTTGTGTGGAGGTGATAGGTACTCTTTAACTGTACCTTATACAATAAACCTCCCATACCCATAAAAACATATTTACAAAAGAACCCTATTCATTGTTACACCGTCTTTATAAATATGGCATAAGAACATTAGGTCCTCTTTCCTCTCTGTTTCAGTTACTAGTCATTTTGTCACCACTGTATTTGTTCAATATTTGTTATGTATGTAATTCCCCTTAAATGTACAGCGCCCTGGAATTAATGGCGCTCTAAAATAAATAATAATAATAATAATAATAATAATATGACATTATACATATAATAGGTCCTATAAGCCTTTAAAAGTTTAAAAAGGACTTGTGGCTGTTCAGGATATGTCTATTGTAGTAGATAATTGTGTTCCCTATAAAATAAAACAATTCTCTAGCATCTTGTATAACTTTGTGTTGCACTGTTCCTCTATTATTCCTTCTAGAAACATTACTGAATCAGATGGGTATTACTTTTCCAATTCTCAAATGTGTGTGTCCCTGCTCACATTGATTTGTCATTATCCAATCAGTGCTTTTAGACTGTGCAGAGACACTCCCCCAATTAGTAACACCCAGATGACAGATACAGTAATATATTTCTAGAAGGAATAACAGAGGAACAGCACAACATAGAGATATAAGAGAAGATCCTCCAGAATTTCACAGGGAACACAAGTATTTACAAAGACAAATGAGAAACAGACGCAGGTCCTCTATAAGGTGTGACTGGAGGGAACTCTGAAATGTTGGCTTTGTGCCAAAGCAATTTACCTAAGGCTAGGTCTAAACGGCATTGGACAAAAAACAACCTGAAAACCAAATCCTAAAACGTTCATAAAACTGAGCAGCTTTTTGTCCACTGCCTGTCAAAAGCTGCTGAAAAAATGTCTGTTTTTTGGCACATTTTACGTTTTTTAGCACTTTTTTTTTCTAGAAATGCAAAGCATTATAATTGCTAAGGATTTCTGTAACAAACCGCACCAAACAATGCACCAAAAAACGTCCGGCGCTTTACATACAGTAGACTCCAGTAGTAAATTTTCTGCCCCTGTAACATGTTTCAAAAAGACGACCAGCAGAAAAAAGGCGTTATGTGGAGACTACAGAACTTTGTTACTGTTAAAGTCTATGGGACCTGTTTTCAGTCGTTTTTTTTTCAGCAGTTTTAGAAAACGATGAAAAAATGACTGAAAATGTGTCCAGTGGAGACATAGCCGAAATGTAATTTTGGTGATCCCCCACTGTCCTCTGTTATGCCGCAGCTGAAGCCTGTTCCACTTAGTAGCTAGCATAGGAAACACTGCTGCAGTTTTTGCCATTTGTAGTTAAATAGGTCATGCGAGTGTTGCTAGATTGTGAAGTTGTCAGTAAGCCCTCTCTGAAATGGTGGCACTTAGAGATGTAAAAGTTTTTCAGAGATTTCTAGCTTCATAAAACTGGACAAAAGCTGTTTTTATCATTTTCCAGGGATTTACTTTCAGGAGTATTAGTCGGGAAATTAGGTTGAGTGGCAAAATAAGAAATCCTTAAATTCCCCCTAACTATGTCTAACAAAAGGTTACCCATTGGTGACTCAGGCTCAATCAATGGTTCTTGCTCTCTCTTTTGTGTACATGAAAATTCGAATATTTTAGAATAATTGTATCTGAAAAAGCAAGTGACTAATTTCCTTTAGCATTGCTC
Source organism: Phyllomedusa bahiana (assembly GCA_025379985.1). Taxonomy (NCBI): domain Eukaryota; kingdom Metazoa; phylum Chordata; class Amphibia; order Anura; family Hylidae; genus Phyllomedusa; species Phyllomedusa bahiana. The sequence goes on from JAODAL010003343.1 coordinate 87,960, forward strand.
ATACTTGTTTAATTTGTTTGAACCTCGATTTTCTGAAGTTCCAGTCTTTACTTGTTTCTTGTCTCTTGAAGAGACTTATCAGCATGTAGTACTAGAACTACTTCAGTGTGTGACATGTCAAATCTGAAAGAAATGTTTGTGTTCTATGACTCACTCTTCCATAGTATTATTCATCTGATACTGATCCTATTAATAATAGTAACCTTGTTTGCCAAGCTTGTAGAGATAACATGTTTTGACAAGTGGTTAATCCAGCTGATTGAATGTTGCCACTAGTGAAAAGCGTAAAGTATTGAAATGTTGTGAAATGATGTTAAGGACCATGAATGTAAAGTGCACTTCTAGAAAGGGCATGTTTATACAACGTTGCTGCAAGTTGCTATCAGATCTGGTGAAAGTTTCATAAGCACTTAATGGTAATGTGTCAGCAGAAAATGACCTATTGTTTCAATCATTTTCTCCTTGCAAGCATGTTTTGAAACACTTTTTTTATTTATTTTTTTAATTTTCCTTGTCAGAATCTATATTAAAAATAATAATAATAAAAAAAAAATTCTGAAAGCAGATGACACAGGATCCTACATTGACAATATGTCACGGTCATAAATCACCTCCTCCTTGTCCCTAAACATTACCTTTGTACAGAGCATGCTCACAAAACTTTTGCATAGGAGCCAATGAATCAACTCCAGACTAATGGTTCCTATATACCAGTGTTTCTCAACTCCAGACCCACCAACAGGCCAAGTTTTCAGGATTCCTCAGTATTGCACAGGTGATATCATTGTCCATGCATTCTGTTGGAGATCCTGACACAGGTGTTATAATTATTGTCAGTGCTTTCTGTGGAAGATCCTGAAAACATGACCTGTTGGTGGGTCTTGAGGACTGGAGTTAAGAAACACTGCTATATACCATGTGACTGCTGCAAAGCCTCAATAAACAAGTGACACCTTTATTATGAAGCTGGAGGCAGAAGACACAGTATTCTCTACTGACAAAAGGTTATTGAGTGATGTTCACAACTAACCTTTTCCTCCTTCCTGCACAATGACCTCTACACAGAGGCTGCTCGGAACACTCTTCCATAGAAACCAATGAGTCACTTCCGGAATATAGGTTCCTATAAACAATATGGGCGACATGTCCCAACTCGCCAACGCCAGTTTTTTTGTCTATTTTGCGCCAAAACCACTTTAGCGCCATACTCTTGTTGTAAATGAACTGTCAAACACCAAAACTAGGTACATTATACGCCGGGCACGACACTTTGTAATGCGCCTAAATATGGTGCACTGTGCGCCCCAACATGCAGTGCGCCTATTGAGGTGCATTACATATGTAATGCGCCTCCGTCGGGCAATGCGCCACAATAGGTGCATTACATATACTACCAATTATATGCTATGTGCTGCGAGTTGCGCAATGCAATGTTTTTACGCAATGCAATGTTTTTATGCAATGCGCCTTTTTTGGCGCAATGTGACTTTTTAGCGCATTAAGGTATACCTGATGCCAGTTTTTCGAAAGCATCGGACTTTCAGGCGCACTTTACACTGATTTAATGCGCCTAAAACTGGCATGGATACGCCACTTGTCGGACATATTGCCCTAAATCTCTTGGAAAGCATAACTCTGGATGCATTTAACAGCAGAGCAGCACATAAAGGATGACTGCTTCTATAATGGAAGAGTGAAGAAATCAGGCGATACCTTTTAGAGGCTAACTGAGTATATTTGATGGTGAGCTTTCGAGAGAACTAGCTCCCTTCTTCAGACATGATGATATACAAGAAATTGAAAATTCACAGGCTTTTTATACACACAAGACATGGACCTTCAAAGGATCTTAGAATTCTTAAACATAACAAATGCAATATAAGCAAACAAGTCATTTACAACAGGTCAAACAATTAACTATCTGGAAACTTGTGAGGCATGACAGAGGGGTCAGTAAATCTGCCGTCTTATCTCACAGCCATCACGTGTAATTTGTGGCCATCACAGTTCACATATAGTTTGACATAAAAACTAGCATGGATATTTAACCCCTTTTGCAGAGTCTGAAATTTTTGCATTAATTTAAATTCCCATTCCTTTCTCTCCCTCTGCGTCTTAAAGTTTCCCATTAAAACCACAATCTTCAGATCTTCAATACAGTGGTCCTCTCTGGAGAAGTGTTGTGCCACTGGAAGATCAGTTCTGCTGTTATTAAATAGTGAATCTGTGTGAGTTCATGCGCTGGCTGAGTCTTTGCCCTGTTTCCCCCACATAAAGGCCTGTGGTCGGGCATTGCGCACACATAATCAGATACACCACATTGCTAGACCTGCAGGAAAATGTCCCCCTAATTCTGTGCACCTGCTGGGACTGTGGGACAGGTACACTGTCAGCAGTGTGGATGTGCCTGCAGGTCTTGCACCTGTTTTGCAGGCAGGGTGAGGTGCCATTTTCAGTTGGGGCCTTCAGGGCGCTCCGGACAATAATACGCCGCAGGTTTGGTGGTTGCCGAAAGGAGAGGAGAGGGGGGACTGGGAATATGTCTTTGAGTCTATTGTCTCTATGTAGCACAGGTTGAAGTTCCTTGGCAAACTTTCGTAGGATCTCCAGCTGTGGGTTGTAGGTGACAACTAGGGGCACTCGTTCTTCCTTCTGGGTGTCTTTGTATGTAAGTAGACTGTCTCTGTTGATGGCGGCCGCTTTGCTGATTTGGTTGTCCGTCACTTTTGGTTTGTATCCCAATTGGAGAAATTTTGTCCTCAGATCCAGGAGGTGTTTGTCCAGGTCTGTCTTGTTGGAGCAAATACGATTGTACCGTATAGCCTGGCTGTAGATAATGGATTGCTTTGTGTGCTTGGGGTGGAAGCTGTCATTCCTGAGGTAGGCCGTTCTGTCTGTGGGTTTGTGGTACACTGATGTGAGTAGCCGGTGTTCTTTGATGTGTATTGTAGTATCCAGAAAGTGGATTTTGCTCTCTGAATAGGTAAGCTTGAGGTTGATGGTGGGGTGGAAGTTATTGAAGTCATTATGGAATTGAATTAGGGCCTCCTCGCCCGCAGTCCAGATGACAATGATATCATCGATGTAACGGAGGTACATCATGGGTTTGGTGGTGCATGTGGATAGATACGCTCCTTCCAGTTCAGCCATTTTGCACCCCAGTATGCAAACCTCTTTATGGCTGAACTGGAAGGAGCGTATCTATCCACATGCACCAACAAAACCCATGATGTACCTCGTTACATCGATGATATCATTGTCATCTGGACTGCGGGCGAGGAGGCCCTAATTCAATTCCATAATGACTTCAATAACTTCCACCCCACCATCAACCTCAAGCTTACCTATTCAGAGAGCAAAATCCACTTTCTGGATACTACAATACACATCAAAGAACACCGGCTACTCACATCAGTGTACCACAAACCCACAGACAGAACGGCCTACCTCAGGAATGACAGCTTCCACCCCAAGCACACAAAGCAATCCATTATCTACAGCCAGGCTATACGGTACAATCGTATTTGCTCCAACAAGACAGACCTGGACAAACACCTCCTGGATCTGAGGACAAAATTTCTCCAATTGGGATACAAACCAAAAGTGACGGACAACCAAATCAGCAAAGCGGCCGTCCCATCAACAGAGACAGTCTACTTACATACAAAGACACCCAGAAGGAAGAACGAGTGCCCCTAGTTGTCACCTACAACCCACAGCTGGAGATCCTACGAAAGTTTGCCAAGGAACTTCAACCTGTGCTACATAGAGACAATAGACTCAAAGACATATTCCCAGTCCCCCCTCTCCTCTCCTTTCGGCAACCACCAAACCTGCGGCGTATTATTGTCCGGAGCGCCCTGAAGGCCCCAACTGAAAATGGCACCTCACCCTGCCTGCAAAACAGGTGCAAGACCTGCAGGCACATCCACACTGCTGACAGTGTACCTGTCCCACAGTCCCAGCAGGTGCACAGAATTATGGGGACATTTTCCTGCAGGTCTAGCAATGTGGTGTATCTGATTATGTGTGCGCAATGCCCGACCACAGGCCTTTATGTGGGGGAAACAGGGCAAAGACTCAGCCAGCGCATGAACTCACACAGATTCACTATTAATAACAGTAGAACTGATCTTCCAGTGGCACAACACTTCTCCAGAGAGGACCACTGTATTGAAGATCTGAAGATTGTGGTTTTAATGGGAAACTTTAAGACGCAGAGGGAGAGAAAGGAATGGGAATTTAAATTAATGCAAAAATTTCAGACTCTGCAAAAGGGGTTAAATATCCATGCTAGTTTTATGTCAAACTATATGTGAACTGTGATGGCCACAAATTACACGTGATGGCTGTGAGATAAGACGGCAGATTTACTGACCCCTCTGTCATGCCTCACAAGTTTCCAGATAGTTAATTGTTTGACCTGTTGTAAATGACTTGTTTGCTTATATTGCATTTTGTTATGTTTAAGAATTCTAAGATCCTTTGAAGGTCCATGTCTTGTGTGTATAAAAAGCCTGTGAATTTTCAATTTCTTGTATATCATCATGTCTGAAGAAGGGAGCTAGTTCTCTCGAAAGCTCACCATCAAATATACTCAGTTAGCCTCTAAAAGGTATCGCCTGATTTCTTCACTCTTCCACTACTTTCTATGGCTAACACGGTACAACATTATGCTTCTATAATGTCATCCACAAAGAAAAAAAAGAATAAACATTGTACAGCAAATCTATTAGAAAATTAAAAAAACCTGATAGGAACAGAAACTATATCAGTACCTAGTTTTCCTTGTGAGACAATTATGTATTACGTTTAAAGAACAGGATTTGGTATGCCATGTACAAAGTGTAAAAACTTAAATGTGCTATTTACTGATGTAGCAAATTATTTGATATCTTATTGTGTTATCTGATCTTAGATCACTACAAAAAAAAATGTAAAAGCAATAAAAACATTGAGATAATTTTCTGTGGCACTTTATTGTTGTGCATTAATTGTAAAGTTAAGCTTTGCTAGATCTGTATACAAGTTTATGATTGGTTTAAGGGAACCGCAGTCTATATGGGTTTACAATAAAGAAACATAAAACGCTGAACAGTATGGCTGTATTGCTCCATAAGAAGCTTTATTTTTAGACACATACATTTGATTATGTCTATACTATGCCTAAACTATTCTTTTTCTGAATACAGCATTTAAGGCCCATGTTTTGCTCCTTTTATATGCAAAGACTTGAATGCATCTTGAATTCTGCTGAAAGCTCTTGATGTAATATATAAAAATACGCTTTGGGAAGAAAATGACTTTTTCCATTGGGAATGCCCATGGTCATTTTCTCTGACAGGGATCTTCTTTGAGTTTATTCCACATGATAAATTTCTATTATGCAGATAGCTTTATTAAAAGGAAAATATTTATCTAGCCTTCCTGGATATTGAAAAGCATATGTGCAGATGGTTAGGTAGGCATTTAGTTATTTTCTTGTTCAAACATGTTTCTTTGATTGTGATTGTACTGGCCCTATTTCTTTCTCTTCCCTGAACCCATACTATCCTTTCAATCTGTTCATTGTGGAAGAGACCTGCATCGCAGTGAATGAGATAATGAGAATCTGAGCAGACGTGTGCGCTAGATAAAGTCAAGAGATGGAGCGCTCTCTTTGCTGCTTGCTATTTAAAGAAGCCCTTGTCTATATCTTGCAAGGTCCTTAGGAAAGACAGCTGTTACCTGTCAATTGGCCCTAATAGTAAATAAACAATCGACAAGTGCAAAGAACAATAGGTAGCATCTTTTTAGGAAAAGAATTACGGTACAAGCCTGTGAAGGGTGGATTGTACAGAGAGCCCAGATATTCTGTATCTGTGTAACATTTTATGAGCACAAGCAGAACTGCTGAAATATCTCATCTTCCTCCCCTTCTACTCAGTAATAAGCATTTATATGTTTTCCGCTGTGCCGAGGATGTAGTGGTTACACCCTTGTCATTAAATTGTTCCTCCTTCCCAAGCCATTACAAGGACCCAGATACAGGAAGACTCAATCTATTAGAACATGGCTGAGTGTAAAGCGGAAGAGAGGCTTTATGGTTATAAAATAGATTGGTTTTATAGTGTAACATTGAGTACAGGATTAAAAGGTACAATCTTATAAGTTAGAAGCCCACATTTAACTATTATCCTGCCCAGGAACACTGAGCCATTGGGTAACATTCACTGTTGAATATAGACATGACACTGTTAAAAGACAAGATAATAACACTGACATTTTTATATATGAGGCATGAAGGATATAGTGATTTATCATTATTATCAACTAAAGACAGATCCCACCAATGTAAGTGATTCTAGCAAAAATAACCTTGTAGGCTAAGACAGGATATTTGTGCAGATGTTAAAGTGGTTTTAGAATACTAGAAAAACATGGCTGATAACATCCTTAAATTCTTGTGCATGGGCCGTGTCTGGTAATGTGGCACATCTCCATTCAGGTCAACAACAAGTGCAACTCTTGGACAAAAGTTGGTGCTGTAGACTATAAGCCTTCTCTGTCAGGGTCATCTCTCCCTCTTATTTGTCATTTGATGTTGCCATTGTACTATGTTTGGACTTATGTTATGTATGTGACCTCCTTCAAATCTACAGCGCCCTGGAATTAATTAATTTAGCCATCTTAGTTTTCTGGATAGGCTGCAGGCTAGATAGAGGAAGGTGGCAGTCAGAACTTGAAGCTTCTGGGCCACAATGCAAAACTTTAGCAGTACCCCCAACTATCATATGTTTTTTTTTTTTACAATGGTAATGTCTTCCTACTTGGCCTCCTAAGACACTAGGGCCCAGATGCCAGCACTGTACACCCTATAGGTATGCCCCATGCTATACTGCTATTTAATTGGATTACTTTAAGACAGACCAAAACAATGTATGCCAATATTATTATAACTTTACCAGTTGTATGTCTAGATCTAAGCAAAGTCTTTTCAGAGAGCTTTACAGTTCAGGGTCAATATTATCAGAGTAGTAAGCATAGCAGAGGATATGGGCCCAGCAGGTAGAGAAGACCTCCGAAATGGACAAAAAAATAGTTGGCTTTTTTATGGGGTAAGCTAGTTGGTAGCTGTGTACTTTAGGTATAATGCTTACTTAAATAGTTTGTCTCACTACATTGATTCATCTTACGTCAGTCCTGTTTTCTTGGTTTCATTTTGAATTCAGGGGCATGTTTACTGGCTTCTACTAGGCTGCATTAGAAGCCAGGTCTGTAGCTGTAGCAACCAGTGCTGGCAGCCTATCGGGAGAGAACAAACAGGTCTGTAGCTATAGCGACCTGAGGAGCTGATGCAGCCCATACAAGAGGGGATATCTAGGAATAGGTAGGACACTGTTAACGGACATATATTGCAAAGTGACCTGTTTTTGCAAGATCTTTAACATAAAAAGCAATCCTTGTAGTGAGACAACCCCTTCTACTGTCCTCACTCTCTGTCAGTCTTCTGTTTACTTCCTGGCTCCAGCCAAATGGGACATCACCATTGCAGCCCTGAATGGCGGCACTGGTCATATGCCATTGCCTGAATTCATCATTTGAAAGTGAACACTCCGAACGTTAATGTCAATAAATGGCATATGGCCGCTGTTGTCCCGTTCAGGTCAGGAAGTAAACCGAATCCTGACAGAGGGAGGACAGTGGCAGCTCTGGATCCGAGGTAAAAGGAGAATGGAGTATAAACCTTTTTTGTTTGTGTACGCCATCCGAACCTGCTAAAGGTTTCAATAAGATAGTCGTAGTTTTATTCTCTTTCTGTTTCTAAGCATGTAAGATAAAAATATCTTCGGCTTGTCGAGATAAAGGATTAAGTGGTGAAGCAGAAGATGACCTTATTATTTACAGCTAAACTGGACTGAGATCTCCCGTCACTTGCCTGTCTCTCCAATCTATGTACATTAAGAAAGCTGCACGGCTGCTTGTTGAAAAAAATTTGGGAACAGCTGCATACTAATGTATCACAGGTAGCTGGTAAAGCAAATAAGGTCCCTCCGCAAGTGACAGAATTTGATACAGACATTCATGGCTGTCATTTCATCTTTCTGTTCAACTTTACAACATTTCCAGAGTCAGCTCTTGTAAAAGTTTCCGGCTGTGAAACTCCATTCCTCTAATTGCCAAAGATATATTTTTCATGCAGAATATGATACACATAGGCATGATCTGTCTGCATATGCTATACATTATCTATCCATGCAGCATGTATACCTATGTGCCCGTTAGCCCACTGGCAATATATATGAAAACCTGATAAATAAATTGTGAGGTGCCTGCTGTGCTGGCCTTTTGAGTCCTCCTCAGCTTCTTCTATGTGATTAATTAGCTACAAGATCACAAAATGCATGACACTGGGAATTAGTTGCGCCTGTGTCTGTAGGCTACGATGGTAGCCCTTCACTTCAAAGAGATTCTCTGCTTTTGTGGCCGACGATCTCTAGTAAACAGGAGGTGCATGGTGCAGTATGTGGAATAATTTATTTCAGTGCTCCTGCTAGGTCAGAATTTAATGTCTTTCACTTGTGTTCCTAACACAAATATCTGTACTGGAGATGGATCCATCACCTGCCACCAGCGTTCACCAACATTTTATAATTTTCTAATTAAACTATTTCCCACATAAGTCAGGGTTGACTACAGCTACAGGTTTCGAGATGAAAAAAGTAATGTACTATAATGGTATATAGAAATATGCAACTAATTCACATTTCTTAAGACCTACAGTATATTACTTAAAGGGGGTTTTGCCACGATCTCATTTCATACCTCCTGTATCCAACTCTTCAGCTCTGAGTGCTCAGAAGGGGGCGCGTGTGATTTGTTTGAATTGCATATCATGTGACCCAGCAGGATGACATCACTATGTCTTTCCTCTCTGTAGTCAAAGAAAGGTCTGTTTATGTAAAGCATTGTGAGTAGCTGAGAGGTGAAGTTTTTGCCTCCAGGCACAAAGATCCTAGGTTCAAATCCCTGCAGGAACCAAACTTGTGTTTTTTTTTCTCTTTATCAATGCACATACCTCTTTTTTATTTATCTGCACTGTTTGACTAATTACTAAGGAGTACAGAAGACGGGAGTAGAGTGACAGCACCTGGAGTTTGAACACTCAGTAGCTGCCTGAGAGGAGAGGTGATGTCTGAGCATGTCTGACCAGGACTGAGGAGTTCTCAGTCCTGGTCATATCCCATGGCGATGAGCTGTAAACAATGAATCACTAAAGGAGCAGCTAAAACAAAAACGGTGCAGAAGTTTTAATAATAATGAATGGTGAAAATGTTTATTATTTAATTTGCAAGCTTCCCACGTGAATTTTACTTTGTGGCAAAACCCCTTTAAGGTAGATTTATTTAGGAGCATTAGAGCTGCGCTAATAGTAAAAATACTTTTATTCAGGAGCATTTTAGCGGCATGGATAGTACAGCTGAAAAAAAAAAACATGAGTTAATCAAGTTCAACCATGGATGAACGGAGTTATAGGTACTTTTAGAACTAGTTTACTACTATTGATCCAGAAATATAGAATCCAAATGGCATGAACCAATTTGCCCTAATATGAAACATTTCAGTCCTGAACTTATGGGGTGATCAGACTGGATTTACATTCAAAACAAGAATGCTATAAGGCTACATAAGGGTTGGACCAACCCTTTAAGCTTGGAGGACTTTTGTGAATTTCTAATCAGAATCTGAGATGTATAAAATCAATGTAATAACTTAGAGGAGCCCTAATGTTCACTTAATGTTTTACTTGTTTGTTTCTCTGTGCTGTGACATCAGATTAGGTTTATCAAATGGGATCCCAATTAGTTTCTATCACCATGGATGAATAAATATTTGTCTCCACTATGGCTTGTTCAAAGGTAAGGGCATCAATGGTTTTTACAGCGACGACACAGGACTTCTAAGCAATTATTTTTCCATCTTGACAGTAACATTGTTAAGAAGTCTTTTATAGGAATTCATGCTCCTAATTTACTGCTTTATAAATAAGAGATGCAGCAAGTTTAATGCTAAGCTATTCTGGCAAGTTGGTTAGTCACCTGTTATTAAAGGGCTAATAACTATGTAAATCCACCTGTCGCTTCCCAGTAATTATTGCAGGTGTTGTGTCAGAAACAAGGCTCTAATACATTTCACAAGGTTTCTTCTCCATAGCCCTGTTCTCAACCTCTCTCAGCAGACTTCATCAAACCTGACACATCTGTAATAACATCAGTGGTAATTTGAAAATCATCCTAGCTTAAGGGCTTCCAAACACATGGGACTTAAGTAGCCAAATGATGTGGGGCTGAAAGCAGTGAAAATTTGTTGACATGTTGTCAAACAAATTGACAAGATCTTAAGTATTATCCTTGAAAATGTGTGAATAGAGAGATAAATGTAATTCTTTTGGGTCATGGTTTAGCAAAATGTTTGAAAACGTCTTTCCCTCTTTGAATCAACATATCCAGTCTACAATAGTGATTCTTGAACTTACAGGGACTGTCCTTACCAAGGGAAGAAAGCTTTATCTAGCGTACTAAGCTGCCATTCATAGAAAAATACAATATGTTTCCACTTGATATGAATGTACATTATATTATTAAGATGTAGCAAAGTTCAACTGGAGAGTGATATTAATATGGATGGAACCTCAAAGGGGCTCTATATCCTTGTGGGGTCTCCAAATTATCCTAGGACAAGTAAAGGTGCAGCACCGAGAAAGAAAATCACAACATGCCTTGTAGCTGTGAATACACTTTCTGTCTTTATTCTCAAAATGGCAGGTTTTTATACTTTTTGAAGGTTAGTGAGATAAGGAAGCATCACATGGGCCGAGCTGTTAGTCATTATTGGTTACATCCTTGGCTGAGGCATACTCCCTATAACTCAGGAATGTCCGAACACGCAGCGTAACCTCAGAGGAGACGCCATCTTGGATTATACGGTGGTATCTCTAGAAGCACATTATGTGGCTATTTAGACAGTGTATGGTTATACAGGCAGCTTTTACGTGCCATAATATAAAGGCATATGAGGTGTTATACTAACTAATACATTAAAATGGAGACACAAAGGATCACACATATTTAACCTTTGTTCCCATACACAACAATATCATGGCTTGTCATGTTATATGTTCTTAGATCACATCAAAAGTCATTGAAGAGATAATGTTCTGTGCCGTGATATCATTTGTCAAGTTTGTCCTTGCTACATCTGTATGGATTGGTGACACTATTGACACTTTAGGACTATGATCTACTCCCTATGGCTCTTTTGAGGTATAATAAATGGTTCAGTATTGCAACAGCTGAAGTGTCACAGGGTGTTGATCATGCTTTAGGGGCATTCAATTTTTCATCAATCACCAAATCAATTGACAGGTATATATGAGTAAAATCAAAGTCTGTCAGGTTATACCAGTCCCAAGGTTACAAGTCAGTGGGTCCCAGGCAGTGGATACTTTGACTTCCTTTAAGTACCGAAAAGTCACAGATCTAATGATGTCACCTGTTATGAGAAACGCTGAGGCCTATTCCTTCCAGCACAGGTATGTTCGTGTACTCTGCTGGCACATTATGCTGCATTTCTCTCTCCCACTTATTTGACCCCTCCAATCTGCTTTGGCTACCAGCTTTCCCCCAGGCCTTCAAATCACTAAGGGAAAGTGAGTGCCACACAGCTTTCCCAACATATGGTCGGCCACCTAAGGCTTATTAAAGGGCAACTCCCCTCAGCTCGCTGCCAGTTTGTTGGTGATGACTGTAGAGTTTTGAGTGATATCCAGTGTTCTGTTTCTCGTTTTTGACCTTTGGCTTGTTCCTGACCACTCCATTTTGTCTGTTGCCTATCCTGACCTTCTGCTTCTGACCCGTCTACACATTCAGTCTTCTCCTTGAGACCCACACCTGTCACAGGTCATGGATGACCCTGCTGCAAAGTCCAGATCCCTTGTATGTGGGTGTTAAAGAGTGAAAACCAGGTGATTTCTGAGACTCTGCTTCTTGGCGTGCTGACCCAGTGGATCCACCTCCTGAGTCGTGCCATCCCCCATTGCTTTCATCACACTTTACTGACTGTAATGTTTGGGCAGGAGGAAATCAGGTTGCAATAAGGAGGCAGTTAAAATGTCTTTACCTTTAACCATCTATTAAAACCTCTTCCAGTCTTAATTTAGCCCTGCCACAATGCATTACAGTAGGAAACAGTCTTACTTTGTAAAGCTGACCCCTGATTTATCTCACGTCAGCTCTGTAATCAACAGTACTTAGCAGAATTGCCAACCAATAATTTTCTCTGTATCTGCATGTTAAGGCTGGTGTCATTTCAACATATCTGAATACTGTTTTCCAACTGGAAAGTGCAGTAGTCCCAGCAGTAAACTATTACATGCAAGGGAAATGCTGTTTTCCTGTCACTTTCTCTTTTAATGTCTTGTGCCGTCCTCCAGTCTGTATAGTGTTCAGCCAGTCAGAGTGCTGTAGATTTCAGCTATTGGAAAACATAGAAAGGAAAGTGAACAAGCTAGGACATTTGCTAAACTTGTTCTTTTTTACTTATTGAGGCTTAAAAAAGATATATGGTGTAAAAAGGAGATTACATTTTTTTAAAGTTTTTAAAGGGGTTTTCTCACTATAAAGAATAGTTTTCAAAATGTAGGGAGCAGTAAATAAAGACTCTTTGGGCCACATGTATGAAAACTGTCTAGGTCTAAATCTCACTTTGTTGCCCATAGCATCCAGTCAGAGTGCCCCTCTCATTTTTCCAGAGCATTATATGAAATAAGAGGGGCGCTCTGATTGGTTGCTATTGGCAACAAAGTGAATTTTAGACCTAGACAATTTTCATACATGTGGCCCTTTATGTCTAACAAGATTAGTTTGTTTCGAGATAAACAATTCTTTTCACTCCTCAGAACTCTATAGCTTTATTTAACTACATATTAAATCTCCTGCACTTATGTCTTTATATCGCTCAGCTAGTTATATATAAATATGCTGACATGTGCTATAGAACCACCCACAACCTGGCCAGACATTGTGAGCAGGAAGCTGCCTGGCACTGAAAACAGGATGGTGAGAAAGCCCCTTTGACGGTCTGCAGAATTTCTATTGTGGCTTATACTTCCTTGGACAAACTTCAAATAATAGTATCTATGGATGCCAATAAAGGGCTGAAGTGATTACAAGAACCTTACAATACCCTCTACCATAAACCAGTTTTGTGGGCTGTATCATGCGTCCAGCTGAAAATGACATTGCAAGGAGAGTCATATATGACAGCTGCTTGAAACCAAGGACAGTGGCTGGCTGACAAATAGGACCTGTTTTCACAAAAAAATTTGTCTTAAATGTCCCTTTCAACTGAATGCCAAGCATGGTGCATAGCTGTGAAGTAGGAGCTCTTAAAGGGGTATTCCAGCATTCAGGAAAAAAATCTTGAAAGAATGCAGGTGGGTCATTACACACACAGAGTGACAGTATAGTAGTAATCTTGCATCCTAAATATGTATAATTACTTTTTTTGTCACATCACTGCTCCCTATGTTCTCCTTCTTAATGCAGAAAGCATGTCCATGGCTTTAATAGCAGCCTATGTAGATAGGAGACTCCTGTTCATCTCTTATCATGCTCCTCTCACTGCTGAACATCTTACATTAGTTCCTATTTACAGCCTTTCTAATCATCTGTTGTTTTATAGACAAATAACTCACCTTCCTGTAACTCTTAGAGCTGGAACAGAGCATGCCTGACCAAAAAAGCTAAAATGAACTACAGGTCGTGTCCTTTGACAACAAGTTATAAACATCATATTTTGGTCCTGTAATTGGTGAATAATTATGTCGTAAATTATTGAAAATATTTAATTACTATAAATTGAGGATTTTTACTTTTGTTAAGTTTTCTATGCCGGAATGTCTTTTTAACGTTAGTTAAAAGGAGTTTTCTCACCACAATAATTAGCTTTAAATGTGTAGACAAAGGTAAATAAGACTTTTACCAAATACATTGCTATTCTGATTTTTCTTCATTTCAAAGCTAGTTCTTATCTCCTGCATGTGTTCACAAGCTTCCCTAGTTCTGACCACAGCTTTCTGCTTTAGAGCCCTGGCCAGATAGTAAGTTCACTTTCTGCTGTGTCTTATCTGTAGCTCAGGAGCTTGTTTGTCTGTTACTGACAAACTTTAAACCCATTAGATCTCTGTTTTCATCTGCCTACTGTTTTAACCCTTCCATTACCATTTCCGTATAACAGGCTCAGCTAGGAATAGCTGATATCCCAATCACTGACATAGACCCACCCATAGCCTAACCAGGAAGTGGGATTCTGAAGCTGGATATTAAGAATGGACTCTGTGAAACAGCATGGTGAGAACACCTCCATTAAAAAAGGAATCAGAAACCTGTTCATATAGTGCTCCTATCTTATTACAGTGGCCCCTAAAACTGGGAAAAAATCTACAGCATCCTTTTGTGAACTTATATTATCAGGTAACAGCACTGCATTTCTTTTTGAGATCTCCGGAGCACAGACGCATATATCACAGTTTCTGCAAATTCTTATTTTCTTCATGTCATATCATATCATTCAGGGAAACGTCTCGTGAGCCGGATTTTCTGCAGTCTTCAGCCCTGTCCATGGTGCTGAACACACCAGGCAGCATTGTAGCAATGGAGCAGATGCTGCCCCATTGATTTATTTCATGTTTTTCCATAGATTAAAAGCACATTACTATGTCAACACTTCTGTACCGATGAGTCATTGTTCAGGAGGCATAAAGATACATAAAAAGAGTAGAGAATCCAACACTCAGCACAGATTGCTGCTTTCATATATAAAAAAGTGCTATTCAGGCAAACGATAAGCTTTACAAATAGCTTCGTTGTGCCACCCTAATGCATCAGGCACCCTTGTAAAGGTCGTTGCTGAAAAGTGGCAGTGTGTGCATTTTTTATGTCCTCGGAAGAATCACACAATAGAGTTTACATTTACGTAATGAATTGGAACAGAATAAGGGTTGTGCAACACTGTAACCTGTAAGACAAAGCCTTATATCACCTTATAAAGCCTTATGTTGCCTTATATCGGTGTGTTCGGCAGCTGGGATTATTGGCAATGTTTGGCAATGCTTGTAACTAGAACTGTATGTACCGTGCAGGTAATAGAAATGTCCTAATGTATTGATATCAGTTTCTTTTAATCCATCAACACGCGATAGGTTACTTTTTCTGGTGGTCTGTTTTAATATATCCAAAACATTAAAGGGTTATTTTCACCACATTGATAATCTTTTAATACATAGGCAAAAATAAATAACGACTAGAACCAAATACATTGCTGTTCTGATTTTGCTTCATTTAAGAGTTAGAGCAGTTCTTATCTCCTGCTTGTTTCTAGAAGGTTTCCTAGGTTTCTGACCACTTATCTGTGTTGTAGAAGTACTGACCAGTATAGTCATATTAGTGGCATCACTCCTTGATGTGTCTTATCAGCAACACAGAAGCTTGTTTATCTTTCTTACTGACAAACTTTAACCCTTTAGAGCTCTGTAGCCTTGTGCTTTGCTGTTAAAATTCCCCCATTACCAATGTCCCTCTACAAGCGCAGCTAGGAATAGCAAAGCTGATATGTCAGTCAATGCTGTACAACTGCCTACAGTCTGACCAGGAAGTGTGAGCCTGAAGCTGGCTGTGAAGAGCAAGCTGAAACAACATGGTGAAAACACCCCTTTGATTGACCCTCTGGTTCACAGTAAAACATTTACTATGTGTGCATAATGAAAAGTTAACATACGTGATGTGTTAGTAGGCATCAGAGATGTTAACTATACATTCTACATGTACAGTATATTTTTGTTACTGTGAGCAGGAGGGTTGCCTTCAGACTGCTGGTAATCATGACAGTTTTTCATGGTAATTGCTGTGGCGTTGCATGTGCATTATTATAATAATTATGAGTGTGCGGGTTGGTAGAGGTTAACATACTCTATAAATGGTGTCTGGAAAGCATATGAACCATTCTGGAAAACAATAAACACAGCATTTTCAAACAAGCATTTTTTTGTCATTCTGTATTCGAAAAGCATTTGTTTGCTAATGTGATCTGTCAGCAGGATGACCATGGAAATATCTATGCCTGAACTGTTCTCATCAATGCCAGCTAGGTTCTGAGAGATATTTCAACTGTGTACCATATCGGCATTTGATGAGGACAATAGCTAACCACTGCAACACTAAACAGATAATTGTCTTTAGTGTTAAAATAAAATATGACATTATGTTTGAAATTGCCCTTTGGTATCGTCTTGTATGTATGTCCTTAATATCTTTGTAACTGGTAATTAGCATGTGCTAACCTTTCTATGAGGTGTATTTGCTATATACAGATGATGACTCAGGTCAGGGTGATTGTTAATGTGCAGGGAAGGTTTCAAACTCTTTTTGCGAGTGAAAGTTCTAAAACTGTTTCATAACTCCAGTCCTTAAATAACCCTAAAAGGTTATTTCCAATAGTGAGATCTCCAATTTCCGAATACTGGCGGGGGATTAATAGAACCCATGGGGCCCAAGCAAAATGAATACTCGCCCCCTTTCCCCCCGAAAAACCCCCTGATGAAAAGAACTGAAAAAGCATAAATTAGCGAAAAGTTAGGGGATAATTCTCTTTTGACAGAATGCCATAGAAAGTGCTAGAAAAAAAAAACACCTATGTGTTATTTCTTACAAAAATGTACCTTGTTCTTGCATCTTAGTTGGCTCCTCCAACTTCCATAGTAGCTGATATGGCTATAGTTCCAGTTCCAGCCATGGTACTGGCAATAGTTATTTCCCCCTTGTTAAAACACAAAAAACCAAAAAATGTAATACTTGAAGACATGCATTGAAGAACATTGCTCTACATCATGCTACTCTGTAAGGTACATTTGGTAAGGTGTGGTGCTTCTTTATACTCTTTGAGATTGCTTATCTATCC
The DNA here is from genome assembly GCA_025379985.1 of Phyllomedusa bahiana. Taxonomy (NCBI): domain Eukaryota; kingdom Metazoa; phylum Chordata; class Amphibia; order Anura; family Hylidae; genus Phyllomedusa; species Phyllomedusa bahiana. The sequence continues at coordinate 104,955 of JAODAL010003343.1, forward strand.
ATTTACATTAGTCTTCATATTACAGGTTGCAAGCTGGAATAGGGATCAATCATCCATCAGTCAGGTGTAATATGTAATGTGTTCTTACTCTCGAGGGGTAATGTGCTTCTAAGTCATTGACTCTGACTTGCACCAGGCTATGGGGTTAACTTTTGGACCAGATGATAAGAAGCTGAAAAAACATTATAATTAGCGATAAAGTTATGGATAATTGCTCTATATATGACAGAATGCACATAGCAGTGCTAGATAGAAGAAAAGCACCTATGTGTTATTCCTTATAAAAATGTGCCATTTTTTGCCCTGTAGCTCCTCTAACCTCTTTTCCCCTATAGCTGCTATACAATATTTTCCAGTTCCAGCCATGGTACTGGCAATAGTTATTTCCCCTGTTTACCACTACTAAATCCTGAAAATGTAATACTCGGGGACATGCATTGAAGAACATTGCTCTACATCATGCTACTCTGTAATGTACTTTTGGCATTGTGTTAAGGTGTGGTGCTTCTTTTTATTCTCTGATATTGCTTAGCTATCCATTTCCATTAGTCTTTGTATTACAGGTTGCAAGCTGGAATTGGTTATCAATCATCCATCAGTCAGGTGTAATATGTAATGTGATCTTTTCTCTAAGGGGTAAAGTGCTTTTTAACATTGGGCTCTGACATGCACCAGGCTATGGGGTTAACTTTTGGACACACCTAAATTGTTCATATATAAAATCAATCTAATTTTGATTACTATGTGTGTATTATTTAATCACTATTTAGTGGTTTTGGCAACGTATCTGTAACATAAAATACTTATATCTTGGGTACTGAGCATGGTTATTAATGGGGAACAAGAAAGAAAGGTCATCAGTGGAAAATCCTTGGGATGAAACTGTGACCTTTTGTATTTTCTATGTTAATTAGTGATTTCACAAATGATTTGTTATGGATACTGCACCTTGACGCAGATGAAGTAAACATCTGTAACCCTGTTGATATCCCAGGTAGGAGATGAGCAAAATGATTAATGCTTTAGGTAAATTAGAGAAATGGGCAGGAATATGGTGGCTAAAAATGTTGCCAATAATTGCAAAATAATGCATGTGGGACAAAAAATGTATTCAAAGGATGAATGCATGATTAATGACACTTTGTCACCATCAGCCACAGAGACCCCTGGAATCATTACTTCAGATTATTAGAGGTAGGCAAGAAGTGTAACTGAGCATTTGTGAAGCCAGCAGGGTGTTAGGTCATATTGTGGAAGAATCTGTATAAGAAGCTGAAAAAGAGACGTAGGAAGCTTACTTCTCAGTTCCTATCCAACAGTAATGAGAGTATAAACTGGCGGATTGTGCTATTGTATAGACTGTACTGAAAAATACCACTGCACAATATGAGGCAGTAGTCATAAACAAAATCCGTACACAAATAGACAGATGTGGCAAATTTCAACTTGACATTTAATGCATTACGTATATACCATGATACAACAAACTGTAACTTGATGACTTTGACGTGATGTGTTAAAGGTCATGCTAGAGTTTGCTGCATCATGCTTTGTAACACATTAAATGTCAAGTGAAAATTTGCTGTATCATGCTCTGTAATGTGTGAAAGGTCAAGTTAAGTTTTGCAACAAACAAATAGAGTAAAAATAGAAATAATGTGTAAACCCCAAAAATTAATATTACATAGTTCGGTACATAACTTGGCAACCAATATGGCTTCCAACAATCTGGCTTTTTGTGGGACGTCCAATTAGGAACCCCAGAAGGCTTTTGGGCCTTTGTAAATATGCAATAGAGAAAATTTTTGGGGGTTTTGGGAGAACAGTTCAGGATTTAAAATGTTCTCTTATTTTGGATGAAAATTCTAAAATATATAGTAGTCCCTCAAGTTACATTGGCAAAAACCCCTATGAGGCAGAAACCAATTGTCCCATAGAATCGGAAACATGCCTTCCCGACTCCAAATATGTCAATCATAATAAATCCATGGATCAACGTCCTATCTCCGGACTCTAGTTCTCATAACCCGTAATAGTATATTTTTCAAGAAAGCCATCTAAATCCTTCTTGAACTTGGTCAATAAATCCACCATCACAACCTCTTGTGGCAGCGGGTTCCATTGTCTCACTGCTGTTACATGACACAAAGAAGCTCTTAATCTCAAAATAGAAAGTGATTTCCTGCTGTTTGTTACTTATATTTATGGATTTGTTTTATCTGTATTCAGTATCTGCTTGATTTTCTTTAATCCATATTTTCCATTACATTGGTTGACACTTCGAGGCTTCGTAACTAATTACCAGTTTTCCATAGAGTTAGAGTTTCAACATTTACTGATTTTAACATACAATGGTCTTCCTGGAGCCAATTATGTTGGGGGACTACTTTATGCAGAAATATATCAATTACTGTTATATCATTGCATAACTAAAAATAGGCTCATGAGTGTATCTCATGTGTGTGGCTGGCTTCACTCTCATATCATTACTTTACTGAGAACTCTAGGTCAAAATACTCTTAACAAAGAAGTTTTGTCATCTTTTCACAATAGAAATGTTGTGATTGGAACACATATACAGACCTGTTGTGGGATTGAGAAAGTATATTCCTGTGTAGTTTGGGCGGTATCTGTCCATTTGGGTTTGTGTAAGATATTCACATTATCATACATTAAAGAGAATTCCTTCTTAAAATTGTAAATTACCAGTAAGTATGAGTCATTGACTAGTCCATTTCTGTGGTTAGATATTCTGTTAAGTATTTTTTTAAAGGGGTTTTGCCACGATGTAATGTTGACATGGGATCCTCCAAAATGGGTATTTAATCACTTTTCTAAATATATGTGATTACAAAAAGTGAAGCCTCTGAGAGCTACATTATTGCTCAGTCCCCCTTAGTTTCCTGAAAGTTTACATTAGACATGACCAGGACACTGAAAGGAGCTGATCTGTCCGAGCTTGCGTGTTTGCACTTCTTATCTGATGACAGGGAACATGAAGGAGCTTGCAAGGATCTGGAGAGAAAGTGCAGTGTGTGAGGCTGTGTCTTTTGTATAGAGAATCCACTGGTTGTAATGTAATTATTTGAGTAAACATTGCAGAAACTCCCTTCTTCCTCGCTCTGCTCACACCCCTCTCTTTCCCCCATGACTCAGCATGCTTTGTTTATATTCTCTCCTGAGTAGATAAGAGGTAAGGAACTCACTTCATGGCAAAACCCCTTTAACTGTAGGTTCTAGTTTTCTGGTATAATGGAGCCATGTGCATTAACCCTATCTGGGAATTGTACGGGGTGCTCTATTCACGTCTATTTTCTTTTCTTCTTTACTTTGGTTACAGGTAAATGTGATCCTATTAATTCAAAAATTACTTTTGTAATAAAATAGTTAGAAATAAAAATTTTTTTGCATCAAATGTGTAACAAAAATGATCATAAAGATGGGAATTTTAGGTATATTGATCAGCATCTTCATTTTTGTTTCTCTACAGGCATTTTCTATTTAAAACAGGAACAGGGACAACCCCACTGTTCAGCACTGCTACCCCTGGATACACCATGGCCTCTGGCACGGTTTATACTCCTCCCACCAGACCACTTCCTCGAAACACCCTATCAAGAAGTGCTTTTAAATTCAAGAAGTCTTCAAAGTACTGTAGCTGGAAATGCACTGCACTGTGTGCCGTAGGGGTATCAGTACTACTGGCAATACTTTTATCCTATTTTATAGGTAAGACCTGCGATTTTTACTATATTCAATGTAAATATTCATTGGTTTGTTAGTTAATGTAGGTGAAAGTGACTTTATTCATCTTGTCAGAAGATAGATTTATACCCTCAGAGTGCTGGTATTTTGGAATCAAGTTATTACTCGATTAATCTACTATTTATTTGTATTCTGACTGTTGGGCTGTAGAGAAATTAAAGTTTTCATTCAATAGTCATCCAGAAGAAAAGCCGATCTATAGTTTTCTATTCACTGTAACAGCTGGATATTACTGGTTAGGCCAGCTCATTTTTGTACTGGCTCAGATAACATTCAGAGTCTGACATAGAGTATTTTTTTTTAGTAATCTGAAACTCATTTTTTAGGATTTTGTTCACATCAATGTGATGGCTTCCACTCATAATAGAGTCTTGACTGCTATAGCAGATCCATTTTCAAATAGATCTGAACAAATCCTGACAAATCTTTTTGATTTACAATAGGGTCCATCAGATTTCTTTTGGGATTTTTATATTTTTGACAGCAAGAATAGTACTGTAGCATTTGTACTGTATATTCCCATGTAATATATTTGTTGCAGAAATTTCTGCATCTACATATACATTTAATTACTCCGAGTGCGGTTGTTTTAATATAAGGTGAAACATGTCCTGTCTGCTGCATACAAATATACTCATAGTCTTATTCTTTTTTTGGAACAAAAATTGGAAAATCATGTAAAAACTAAAAAAAACAATATTGTAGCTCACACAATGGCTGCCACCTAGTTGTTTGAGGAAATCAAGCTAGTTATGCAGGAATACGGTATATTCTACAGTCCCAAAATGCTGAGGAAGTAGACAAGCTATAAAAGGGGTTTTCTCAAGATGCTGTTTTACATAGCTACAGGCAGCTTCATAATCATACTTGCTGGTTAGACTGTGGGTGATGTTATTAGCTGTGATTAGTACATGAGCTCTGCTATTCATAGCTAATCCTGTTAGAGGAACATAAATGCTGGAGATGAGTTAGCTGTAGTGCGCAAGACTACAGGGCTCTAAAGGATTAAAGCTTGTCATTAAAGGGGTTGTCGCACTACAAGGATTGCTTTTTATGTTAAAGATCTTGCAAAAACAAGTCATTTTGCAATATATGTCCATTAACAGTATCCTATCTCTTCTGAGATATCCCCTCTTGTATGGGCTGCATCAGCTCCTCAGATCGCTATAGCTACAGACCTGTTTGATCTCTCCTGATAGGCTGTCAGTGCTGGTTGCTATAGTTACAGACCTGGCTTCTACTGCAGCCTAGTGGAAGCCAGTAAACACGCCCCTGAATTCAAAGTGAGACCAAGAAAACAGGACTGAGGTAAGATGAATCAATGTAGTGAGACAACCCCTTTAAGCTCTTGTCTTTCAAGGAAAGGAACAAGATAAGGGAGTGACATTACCATCCCAGTCACTGCAACAACCTATAAGAGCAGAGAGAGGTGGCCGGTGACTGAGAAAGCTTCTTGTGGAAAAACAGGAGATAAGCTGTACTCCTAACTATGAAGAAAAGCTAAATCAGAAAAGCAATGCATTTGGTAATAGTCTTTATTTACATTTGCCTACATGTTTAAAGCTAATTAATGAAACGGGAATACCCCTATATGTCAGAATATAGAATCTGAATAAAAAAAGCTTAGGTGGTGTTGTATAGACTCAGATCAATGAGTTAGGTTTTTTTGCAGGTTTTTAATGGTTAACTTACCACTCCACAGCGCCACCATCTACCCAACATCACTTCCGGTTAATGTATGCAGACAACCCCTTTAAGTCTCAATTTAATAAAGTACATTCCTAGAAATCTTGAATGAATGCAAATTGTTTACATCATTGTTTACAAAAACGTTAAAACAATGATAATAAAAACATAAAACTGGTGCTGGATCCTACTCAAAATTTCATACATTTTTATTTTTCTGAAAAATAATGTATACATGTCATTCCCCTGGAAAGAATGACCTTTGCATAAAATGACTTTCTGAAAAAAAACAGTTTATTGGTAACAGAAAAGCACTTAATTGCGGATGATAGGGGCTTGATGAAGACAGCTGTAGCTGTAGTTACTGCTCGTTATTGTAACTATAAGTGATGTCGAACTGGAAGTGGGAGCTCCACTCAGTTTTCAGCGCTGTGGAATGGTAAGTTAACCCTTGAAAGCTGGTTAGGGTTAGCACCCAGATTTTTTTCACACGTTTGGTCAAAGGCTTGTCGAGCCAGTGAGGGACAGATCCATTCAACACTTCCCTTAATGAAGTCCAATAGCCAATGTACTGGTTGTTTTCCAGATGTGACTGTGTCTAAATGGCTACATAGCATACAAACTATTGATAAAAGATGAAAATACAAGGAGATATATTTACATATTTTCATTTTAGATTTCAATATTTTTTCACTTCTAATCGACTTTTGCCGTTATCATTCCTGTTGTTCTCTGTTGTCCTGCAAGCTCTATTAATACCACACGGTTACTCCCCTTCTCACACTATAGACACTTATTTCTATGTCTAAAGAATAAAATATAAGAACTGTATTTCTTGCAACTTTACTTGGCTAGCAGTATTTATCATATGCATATGCTAGCCGCCATTCCTCACATACACAATTTATTTTTTAATATCTCTGGATAGAGCAGCCTGGCCCTGGAACAAGACTATTGAGACAAAAGGAAAGGCTATTTTTTCTCAGCTGTCTTCTCCAAGCCGCCTCCAGCTATCTTCCTCAAGCCCTTATCAACTGTGATTGAGTGCTTTTCTGTTTTACCAATAAAGTTTTTTTTTACTGAAAGCCATTTTATACAAAGGCCATTCTTTCTTTGGAAATTCTAAGTATATATTTTTTATGAAAGTAAAAGTGTATGAAATTCTTTGGAGAATCTGGCACAAGTTTTATATCATTCTTATTATTTCCAGAATTCTGGGAATGTACCATAGGCCAGGTTCACATCTGCATCAGAGGTTCCATTCACGGCCGCTGACACAGAGGTGAAACTGGTTTTGTTTTACGACAAACACCAACATCTCCTGACCGACATGATTGACTGCAGTGAGGTTTGTTAGGTTTCCGCCATAATGTCTGCTGTTTTAATGGGGAAAAATAGTGCAGGATGCTGCTCTGTTTTTTCTGTCATTTGTGATGGAATCTACCACAGATGCTCCGAATAGAACCTCTGACCCATATGTGAATCAGGCTTGAAGGGGATTGTCTGCTTTAGAATAATAGCTTGCAAACTAGCTATTAGGGCATTACGAGTTAATAGAACCAGATTTTTTTAGCATCTGTTCTGTAATTCACTGTAATTTTTTAGTCCCCCTATGGTGGCGCTGCAGTGAAAATTAAAACTAGCTGCTTGGTTTATATTCCGATTACAGCTATAAGATACTTAGGCTTGACAATTTGTTAATTGGATAAAAGTAACAATAAGAAATGGACAAAGGCTTGGGATGAGTGCTGTCAAGCTCTGCAGCCTGAGAGACACTGGTTGCTGGAGACAGAATGCTGCCTGATAACTCTACTTTAGAGAATATATATATACAGTGGGGAAAAAAGTATTTAGTCAGCCACCAATTGTGCAAGTTCTCCCACTTAAAAAGATGAGAGGCATGTAATTGACATCATAGGTAGACCTCAACTATGAGAGACAAAATGAGAAAACAAATCCAGAAAATCACATTGTCTTATTATTATATATTATATAGTTCTAAATTATAAAGTTTATTTTGAAAGTAATTATTTTGGCTCTCCATTAATTATTTCCCCTCAGTATACAGTGGGGAAAAAAGTATTTAGTCAGCCACCAATTGTGCAAGTTCTCCCACTTAAAAAGATGAGCCCTTTAACTGACATCATAGGTAGACCCCAACTATGAGAGACAAAATGAGAAAACAAATCCCGAAAATCACATGGTCTGATTTGGAAAGAATTTATTTGCAATTTATGATGGAAAATAAGTATTTGGTCACCTACAAACAAGCAATATTTCTGGCTCTCACAGACCTGTATGTTCCTCTTTAAGAGGCTCCTCTGTCCTCCACTCATTACCTGTAGTAATGGCACCTGTTTGAATTTGTTATCATTATAAAAGACACCTGTCCACAACCTCAAACAGTCACACTCCAAACTCCACTATGGTGAAGACCAAAGAGCTGTCGAAGGACACCAGAAACAAAATGGGAAGAATGAATCTGTAATAGGCAAGCAGCTTGGTGTGAAGAAATCAACTGTGGGAGCAATAATTAGAAAATGGAAGACATACAAGACCACCCTCTCTCGATCTGGGGCTCCATGCAAAATCTTTCCCCGTGGGGTCAAAATGATCACAAGGACGGTGAGCAAACATCCCAGAACCACATGGGGTGACCTAGTGAATGACCTGCAGAGAAGTAGAATCAACGTAACAAAGGCTACCATCAGTAACACACTAAGCCACCAGGCACTCCGATCCTGCAGTGCCAGACGTGTTCCCCTGCTTAAGTCAGTACATGTCTGGGCCCATCTAACATTTGCTAGAGAGCATTTTGATGATCCAGAAGAGTACTGGGAGAATGTCGTATGGTTAGATGAAACCAAAGTAGAACTGTTTGGTAGAAACACAACTCGTCATGTTTGGAGGAGAGAGAATGCTGAGTTGCATCCAAAGAACACCATACCTTCTGTGAAGCATGGGGGTGGCAACATCATACTTTGGAGCTGTTTCTCTGCAAAGGGACCAGGACGACTGAACCAAGAATAATTGGGGCCATTTATTGTAAGATTTTCAGTGCAAACCTCCTTCCTTCTGCAAGGGCATTGAAGATGAAACGTGGCTGGGTCTTCCAGCATGACAATGATCCCAAGCACACCGCCAGGGCAACGAAGGAGTGGCTTCATAAGAAACATTTCAAGGTCCTAGAGGGGTCTAGCCAGTCCCCAGATCTCAACCCCATAGAAAACCTTCGGAGGGAGTTGAAAGTCCGTGTTGCCCAGTGACAGCCCCAAAACATCATAGAGGAGGTCTGCATGGAGGAATGAGCCAACATACCAGCAACAGTGTGTGCCAACCTTGTGAAGACTTTACAGAAAATGTTTGACCTCTGTCATTGCCAACAAAGGATATGTAACAGTGCATTGAGATGAACTTTTGTTATTGACCAAATACTTATTTTCCACCATAATTTGCAAATAAATTCTTTCCAAATCAGACAACGTGATTTTCTGGATTTGTTTTCTTTTTGTCTCTCATAGTTGAGGTCTTCCTATGATGTCAATTACAGGCCTCCCTCATCTTTTTAAGTGGGAGAACTTGCACAATTGGTGGCTGACTAAATACTCATCTAGGTAATAGTTGAAATACTATGGGGGACATGTATGATCGGCGTTTTCGCCGGTTTTCTGGTGTATAATGCGCCTCTCGGTGCCGGATCCGCTGTCGGACGCACCTGTCCTCTGTGTTAGGTGCATTAGGCGAAAGGTTCACCAATTTCTAATGCGCCTAACATGAAGGGGCGTGCTGTGGGCATTCTGGGGTGGGATGCACCACATTTGAAAACACTGACGCATGTATGAATGCGGGTCGGCAAAGTGAGGCGCATTAAGCTCCGGCAGGCAGACAAATTTCAATGTGGTCTGTCTGTCAGAGGCGTCGAAGTTTGCCCCGCATGTATGAGCGCACTTCGGCGCCGACATACATCAGGTGCAGTTTTCACGGAAAAACCCGTGAAAACAGGCGCTTCGACACGCCGATCTTTATACATGTCCCCCCCCCCCATGTGTTTATTCTCACAAATTACAAGACCCACATTTCCGTTCCTTCACAGTATCTCACGAAAGTAAATACCCCCTCACATTTTTGGATCTATTGTAATATCTTTTCATGGGACAACACTGAAGATAGGACACTTTGGCACAATGTAAAGTAGTCAGTATACAGCTTGTATAACAGTGTAAATTTTGTGTGCCCTCAAAATAACTCAACACACAACCATCAGTGTGTAAACTGCTGGCAACAAAAGTGAGTACAACCCTAAGTGAAAATTGACAAATTGCGCAGCTGCCAAGGCAAATAGGATTATGGGGTGTATTAAGGGACATAGATGTACCCGATGAGAACATTATTCTCCCATTATACAAGTCACTGGTTAGACCACACATGGAATATTGTGGACAGTTTTGGGCACCAGTGCACAGGAAAGACATTGCAAAGCTTGAACTGGTTGAAAGACGGGCAACACAAATAATCAAAGGACTGGGTGGACTACAATACCCAGAAAGATTAGCAAGATTAGGATTATTTAGTTTAGAGAAAAGACGGCTTCGGGGGGACATAAAAAATATGTTTAAATACATCAAAGGTCAATATAGAGATCTCTCCCAAGATCTATTTATACCTAGGACTGTATCCAGAACAAGGTGGCATCCTCTACGTCTTGAGGAAAGAAGGTTTCTACATAAAAATAGAAAGGGATTCTTAACTGTAAGAGCAGTGAGACTGTGGAACTCGCTGCCAGAGGAACTTGTCATGGTGAATTCACTAACAGAGTTCAAAAAGGGTCTGGATACATTTATAGAGTGTAATAATATAATACGTTATAGTGACTAGGATTCTGAAGAAGGGTCGTTGATCCAGGGATTTATTTTGATTGCCAGATTGGAGTCGGAAAGTTTTTTTTCCCTAAAATTAGGACATTTGGCTTCTACCTCATGGGGGTTTTTGCCTTTCTCTGGATCAACACTATAGCACAATAGGCTGAACTGTATGGATGTCTGTCTTTTTTTGGCCTTAAAAACTATATAACTATGTGTTATATGACCTGTTAGTGTTACAGGTCTCAGGTTTGAATGGTTGACCAAAGAAGTTGAGTACACGTGCTCAGCATCATATCTAGAGGTTGTATGAGTGCTGCCAGCATTGCTGCAGAGGTTGAAGGGGTGTGAGGGTCAGCCTGTCAGTGTTAATACTATACGCACACATTGCATCAAAAATGAATACATCCCTAAGTGAAAATTGACAAATTGTGCCCAAAATGTCAATATTTTTTGTGGACACCATTATTTTCCAACACTGCCTTAACTCTCTTGGGCATGAGTTCACTAGAGCTCCACAGGTTGCAGCCACTTCCACTCCTCCATGATGACATCATGGAGCTAATGGATGTTAGAGACCTTGCGCTCTTCCACCTTCCATTTCAGGATGCCGCACAGATGTTCTATAAGGTTTCGGGTTGAAGAAATGCTTGGCAGTCTAGCACCTTTACCCTCATTTTCTTTAGCAAGGCAGTGGTCCTCTTGGAGGTGTGTTTGGGGTCGTTTTCATCTTGGAATACTGCCCTGTGGCCCAGTTTATGAAGGAACCGCCTCATGCTCTGCTTCAGTATGGCACAGTACATGTTGGCATTCATGATTCCCTCAATGAACTGTAGTTCCTCATAGCCAGCAGCACTGATGCAGCTCAAAACCATGACACTCCATCCACCATGCTTGACTGTAGGCAAGAAACTCATGTCTTTGTACTCCTCACCTGGTTGCCGCCACACACGCTTGACACCATCTGAACAAAATAGGTTTTTCTTGGTCTCATCAGACCACAGGTCATAGTTCCAGTAATCTATATCCTTAGTCTGTTCGTCTTCAGCAAACTATTTGTGGGTTTTCTTATACATTATCTTTAGAAGAGGCTTCCTTCTGGGACAACAGACAGGCAGACTAATTTGATGCAGTGTGCAGTGTATGGTCTGAGCACTGACAGGCTGACCCTTTACACCTTTAACCTCTGCAGCAATGCTGGTAGCACTCATATGTCTATTTTGGAAAAACTGTCTCTGAATATGATGCTGAACACGTGCACTCAATTTCTTTGGTTGACCATGGCGATGTCTGTTCTGAGTGGAACCTGTCTTATTAAACCAATGTATGGTCTTGGCCACATTGTTACACTAAGGAGTCACGTGACACCATGGAAGGAAAACTGCAAATTGGGCACAATCTGTCCATATGTCACTTAAGAGTGTACTCACATTTGTTGCCAGCAGTTTAGACATTTATGGCTGTGTGTTGAGATTTTTTGAGGGCACACTAAATTTACACTGCTATTCAAGCTGTTTACTGACTACTTACACTGTATCAAAGTGTTGCCCCATGAATAGATATAATAGAATTTTTACCAATATATATATATGCAGTGTTTTTCAAAAGTGAACAAATCACTCAAATTTTGGTAAAGGTTCTATTATATCTATTCATGGGGCAACACTTTGATACAGTGTAAGTAGTCAGTAAACAGCTTGAATAGCAGTGTAAATTTAGTGTGCTCTCAAAAAATCTCAACACACAGCCATAAATGTAAATATAAATCTTCAAGGATGATGCACCTCAACTTGGAACCGCAATATTTGCAATTACTTCATGAACATCAGTTTCCAAGTTGTGGTGCATCATCTTTGAAGTAGGCCCTGTCCACATCACATTTGGGGCATAGTCATTACATGCTGTAAAACATATGTAACTCTATAACTAAACTTTTGCATATATTTGCTATTGATGCTCATGCAACTTACCTAAGGAAATTGAAAAACAAAGACCTTAGGGCATGTTCCCACGGCAGGTTTTTCAGCCGGTTTTACAGGCGGTTTTCGGTTTTGAAAGCCGTCTGTAAACCGGCTGTCAAACTTTTTAATGGACCTCTATGGAAAATCCATGCAGCGGTCCCCCCTGCACGGATTGTCTGCCGGACGGCTTCTTAGACAGCCGGCGGTCCTAAAAACATTGAACACGTTCATTCTTCCACCTGGTTTTTGGGCGGAACATGTCAATGCGAAAGGGGAGGGCTTTTCTCTGCAAGCAGCGGAGAAAAGCCGTCCCCTTGCTGCCGTGTACACGGCCCCAAAACAGAGCATAATCTGACCAGTATTTGCTTTGTGCCATGTGGACAGGCCCTTAGGGTTACCATTAGCCCTTCTGAAGGGCTTGCTGGACTACTCGGTAGACTTGGTATCGATGCAACTGACCAGCTCTCCTATTATATCCCACCTACAGTACTAATTGACTCTGAGAATATACATAAACCAGGAAATTACTGTAAATGCAGTCCCAGCATAGGTTATCCAAAGGTAAACCTATACTTTAAGTTTATTAAAAAAGTTTACAGGCTCAATATAGTTCCTTTAATATTGTAACCATCTCTAAATTTCCCTCGTGATGTTTGAATTATCCATATTATTAGAGACGTAATAAACTCCCCCTATTCTTCCCTAAACCAGAAACTGCCAAGTTCCAGCTCATTTTATGTATTTACCAACTTTCTGCATTGTTCCTAACGACCAAACCATTCACATTAACTATTAAAATATAATCGCTTTTCCCTATCTTCAGCTATCATTTACTGTAATTTAATACTGTATGTTTGTATATAGAAATATTTTGTACTTACTGAAATTGAACCCTATTTTATGCTAAGTGCAAAGCATAACAAAATATTTACAATGCTTTAATGCGGTGCAGCATTAATATTTAATTGACAATGCAAATGGCTGTTGTGTCAGGCTTGGCGATAACGAAATATTTAATAAGAAGCTAAAGAAATGGAAGCAAGGAAATGAAATTTAACTGTTTTGTAGCTGCACTGCTTTTGTGTTAACTTTCAAATTCTAAATGTATTGCACCAAGTCATTGAGTTATAAGGTTTGTCTGGTTTAGTTATCTCCATTTTGAAGCCCCGCTAGAAAATTCTAATTTGGGAGAGGAAAGTTTCTACACTAGGTCAGGATTAGTATTTCACTTCAAATTTGGGTCAAAGTCAAATTCGACGTGGGTTTTGGGTCAGCGTGATTTTTATTTTTTTTTGCATAAATTGCCCAAAGAATTACATTTACTATAACCCTAATCCAAATTTAGGGTTAGGGATCTCTGCTGGTTTGTAAGGGTTCATCTAAGGGTTCATCTAAAGCTCTGCAGTGCTTCTGTTTCTCAATAGGGAAACCTTAATGAAACCATCAGACTGAAAGTGATGTTGGACCAAACCGAAGGCACCATGGAGTGATAAATTAATTGTAACACACCAGCAGAAATGCTAATCCTAACTCCAATTGTGGGCTATAGTTACGATTAGGGTTAGGGTCAGAATAAAAAAATAAAAATTGGTTTTTGGATGTCCCAAACCCAAATTTTTTCACAAGGGATACGTCTGGGCAATGCTAGTTGGGATCTTCTTCTAGTAGACAGAGTATAGAGCTGCTACAAAGAGCACCTCTCCCTCTCTAGGACCTGACATAGCCATACAAAAAACAGTGTTCTGTTCATACTTTAGTGAGCACTGTACAAAGCTTTATGTTTCCTGAGGTGGCGGTGGCGCTGCAGAGGAATGGAGCACCTGCTGATGGATTCCCCAACTAATTATTGCTAATTATCTGCAGGGAGGGGGAAGAGGTCACCTTATCAGCTAGTCACTCATCTAGCAAGAAGGATTGTTCGTAAGCTGCAACCCCTGCAATATGTTCACCTGCATTTTTACCTACCGTACGATAAATAAGGCAGTATTATAACACAATGAGCACAGCTATATGCACCCGGCCTATTGTAATACATTTCAAGAATCTCTCTATAGCTACTTTCCTATTGTTTTATGGCTATTTTGGATTTATTGGCCATGTGATGCTTTGTGCTTTTCCATATAGTTAACACTATAACAATAGTTCAGACAACCGCAAAAACAATAGATGTCCCTAGTATCTCATAAGTGAAGAAACCTCTAGGTTTCTTGTCATGAACATATTGTACTACAGAGATAGATTTTTTTTGTGTTTTGCTGCATGGAAAAAAAAGTCAATTGGTTAATAATCATTGTGCCTGGCAAGCTGCTCGAAAACACAAAGTCCTAGATTTCAAATGTCAGAATTTTATGTAGATATATTTTTACTATTGCTCCTTTATTACGGCACTGAGGGTAAACTCCTTCTGTGCAACTTCACATCATTACTTTATTGAAAGTGCAGGGTATAACAGAGTTACAGTCTTAAAACTGTGTGCAAGAGATTTGTCTCTTTCTAAACTGGACATTTTTTTCATTCACATATATACACCCTAATTTATTTATTGTTTCGACTTATATAGTGCTATCATCTTCCACATTGCTGCACAAAGGCCATTAATGTATCTCTGTACCCACTGGGACTCACAATCTAAATTCCACATTAACCTATCTGTATGTTTGTGTAGTATAAGAGGAAACCTATGCAAACACAGGGAGTACATACAGACTATATGCAGATGTTATCTTTGGTCAAATTTGAACCCAGAATTGATGCTGGAATTGATGAAAGCCGTCTAGCAACTTATAGGACTTAAAGGATTTGTTCCTAACACTTTAGTGCCAGATACCATAGGACAACTTCAGAGGCAGGCTGGGTTGGCTCACAAAGGAGCAGGAAAACTCTTAGGCTATGTCCACACTGACGATCGTATCTCCGGCGCTTTTCGTTTTTTAAAAGCGCCGCAGATACGATCGTCAGTGTGGTGCCAAAGACGGCAATAGAGAAGACGAGTTGCTGTCTACACAGCTCGTCTTTTCTCTGCCCGTCTTTCGGCACCGGCGTATTATACAACATGTTGTATAACACGCCGGTGCCTCTCGTCTTCTTGACGTCTTCCCATACAATGCTATTGTATGGGGGGCGTCGGGAAAACGAGAAGCAGCCACGGCTTTTGCACAAAGCGTGACAAAAGCCGCGGTCCTGCATCAGAGAGAGAACGGCCGCTTTAAGGGCCGTTTTTTCTCTGATGCAGTGTAGACATAGCCTTAGGGGGACATGTATGAAGGGGTTTTTCACACTTTTCTGCCGTAAAATGTGACAAAGTGAGCATTGTGCGATGTTTAGCGCATCAAATGAACATGTTTGGTGCATTGTTCGATCCAACACTTTTTATTGGGCCAAACATGTGGGGGCGTTATTTAGTGGGTCACACCGCATTCGAACTATTAGACACATAGGGCGACATGTCCAAAAATCGGCATCACCATGGCAGTTCTTAGGAGCATTTAATCAGCTTAAAGTACGCCTGAAAGTACGATCGTCTCAAAAATCTGGCTTCTGGTATACCTTGCATAGTAAACTTAATGCGCCTAAAAAGGCGCATTATGCAATTGCGGCGCATAGCATATCAGAGGTAGTGTATGTAATGTGCCTCGATAGGTGCATTGCGCAATAGAGGCGCACAGCGCATCATTGCTACTATTTTTAATGCGCCTTTTTAGGCGCATTACAATGTGTCGTGCCCAGTCTATAATGCACCTAGTTTTGCTATATTTCAGATCATTTATATCGAGAATATGTAGGCAAGAGTGATTTGGGTGAAAAATAGACCAAAAAAACGTTTTTTGAGTATTGAGACACGTCGCCCATACAGTATATGAATTTGGTTCGGCAAAACTATGCGCATTGATGCCGAACATGCAGAACTATTCTAATGTGATCTAGAGGAGTCGAAGTAGAGCTAGATTTGCTATTAGGGCAATAAATGACCATTATTTCTCAACTTATGCCAGTACAATATAAAAAGTAATTTCTGATAATTATTAAACCATATAAAATTCAATGATATAAATTACAATTTTTTTTATATAAAAATATATAATATCCCAAACATATTAAAATATTTCCTATTAAATGTATTTCAAATTAATAGAATCTAAAATTAATTTTAAATTAAATAATCCAAATATTTTTTTGGAATGATGTTAAAAAAAAAATGTTTGTTTTAAATTTTTTTTTATTTTTTATCTTTAAAAATTAAAAGGGAAATTTTTTTTTGTAAGTTTTTTAAAATTTATTTTTGAAATTTTATTTTTTTGCAGCTTCACCCTTTATTCAAATTTATGGCAAAGCCAGAAAACCAAAAGGTCTTGCTGGAACCGTGGTCCCCCAAGCAAGACCCGTACCAAAATTTTCTATTCCTGACATAAAAATTCTAAGGACTTTTATTTCCACCCCCTATCATACCCTTTAAACGTTTGCCAAATTATTTAATGCAGAAAATTTCCATAAGGGGGGGGCCAAAACACAAGGCGAGGTGAAATTGAATTTAGAAACCATTTATTTAAACAAAAAACTACTTTAAAAGTTTTCAGGGCAATGAAAATAGATGCAAAAATTGCATTTTGGGGGGGGACTTTTGGCCCCTTTTTTTAAAATTTTAAAAATATTTTTTTTCCCTTAGTGTGCTCCGGGAATGCAGCTCTGGGGTTTGCTTTTGGGGGGAAAAAAAACAAAGAAAGGGAAAGGGGGGGAAAAGTGAGGGGCAGATTTTTAAGGGCCCTTGTTCCCCTTTTGGTTAGGGGTTCCCGGGCCCGGAAAGGGTGGACCCACTGGCCAAACCAAAAGTGATGGGTAAGCCCGCCAGGGAAAAAATTAAGAAAGGCCCCGGTTTTCCCCGGGAGCCCGCCGCAAAGCGGGAGGGGGCTTGCTGTGGCGGGGGGGTTACTGGTCGTTCCCCCCTGACGTAAACTTGCTTCCCGGGGGGGCAGCCAAAGTATAGCGTGGGGGGAAAAATGTGGGGAAAGGCTCATGTGGGGTCGGGGAAGGGAAGGTCGGCGGGCAGCTATGGTTCGGGTCGTGGACGGCAGGCGGTCGGGAGGGGGAGAGATTCGTGGTAAAGAGACGGAAGCGGGGGGGTACGGTACACGGAGATCGGAGGGACGGGGGAAACGTTTTCTGGGATAGGCGAGGCACAAAAGACCCCGGCGGGGAAGCGGGCGGAAAGGGCCCCCGGGTTTTAAAAGAGGCAGTCCCCAAACAATTCCCCAATTACCGGCGCCTCCCCCTTTTAAACTCACACGGGCCAGCCCCACGTCCCCTTGGGATCACGGGGGGCGCGCGTCCCGGGGACGCAGGAGACTGCGGGGGACCAGGAGGGGCCCCCCCGGGGTAAGTTTGACGCGCCGGGGGGCGAGTGCCCCCGCCCCCGGTGACACCCGGGCGGGCGGAAATTCTTCCCGGGGGGGACGGGGCCAAAAAGCTGGGGCCCGGGGCCCGCAGGAGGAGTCGGGGAGCCGGTCGCAACAGCCCCCCCCCCACTTACCCCCCTTTTTCCCTGGCCTGCGGGAAAAACTCTGCAGCAACTCACGGTCCAAATGTTGTCCCCCGGGCCCTTCCCCGTTCTCTCCCGGGGGCCCCAAAACCCCTTTTCCAGTAAATTTAAGGAAAAAACCGCCCTTCCCTTTCTGGTCTTTCCTGTCTAGGATTCATTTACAGTAAAGATGTTGGCGGCCCCCCGTTCGGGAAGATGGAGGCTTGATCCTCGGGGAAAAAAGGGTTTCAGGACCACAGGCTTAAAAAGGGGAGAAGGGGAAGGATTGGGGAAATTCTGCATTGTGGGTGGGAGCGGAGTTTGTAGGCAGGGGGGGGTTGATGGGGGCCGAGTATTAAAATTTGGGTTCCTACGTCCCGGGGGGGGGCCCCAATTTTGTACGAGGGGATCTTCGCCGGATATTTTGGGCCCGTAGCGACCTTTCGCCAGGGGGGAAAAACACGGGGGAGGGTTTTCCCTATTCTTGTCCGTTTGGGGACCTTCTGCGTGGGGAAATGCATGCTGCAGAGATGGCGGTTTTTTCCCAAAAGGGAACCCATTTTGGGAAAAAAGTTATCCGTTGCCGGCATTTTTGATGGTGGAGACAATGGTAATGGAGGGGGGGGGAATGCTGGCCATAGCGATAAAAAAATGGCGAGGAAACCAGTGGTTTCCCGCACCGGGGGGTTTTTTGGGAAAAAAACCCCGCCCAAAAAAAGCAAGTGGGCCCCTTTTCATCCTTTTCGAGCCGAGACAAAATGTCTTTTAAATAGCCCCCCGGATCTGTTTATCCTTCCATTTGGCCGTTGTCTGCGGGGGGGAGGCAAAGAGAAATCGAGGTTCCCTGAAACCCGAGAGCAGAGGGCCCCCCAGAACCCCCGACAAAAATTTGGGGGAACCCCCGATCCGAGAACAATGTGTGCGGAAGTCCGGTGGGGAAATTTTTGTGGAAAAAAAAAATGGCGGGCCAACGGGGGGGAGGGGGAGCCCTGGCAACGGGTTTAAAGTGTGCCATTTTCAAAAAAAAGGGTTTCCCGGGGACCCCCCGGGATGACCTTTGTTCCCCGAAGAGGGAGGAAATTCCGTGACGAAATCCTTTTGCCACATGAGTCCAGGGGCCCCTTGGGATGGGCAGGGCTGGAAAAAAAACCCGCAGGTTTGTGGCGGGGGGGTTCTTTTTTACGGCACAAGAAAAGCGGGACTTCACAAAACCCTTGATGCCCTGCAGCTTGGCCCCCAGTAAAAAAGGGAGGTTTTGGGGGAAAAGGTTTTTTGCGTGCTCGGGGTTTGCCACCCCACAGAGCCCCTGTCCCCTTTAAAAAAATTCTCCTGCGGAGCGCAGGAGGACAAAATTTTCCCCCCCCCCCTGGGGAAAACCTTTCGCAGATTTACTTTGGAGCCACCGAGATCGGGGTTTCAGGGGAAATTTTTTGGGGGGCTTTGCCCCCCTCCCCCCAACACATAGGACACGAGGAGAGCACATCCCCCCTGAGTTCTTCTCTGGGGCCCGGGAAATTGTTTTGGGGAAATTGAAGCGGGAGAAGAAAAGGGACCACATGGCTTGACTTTGGGTTTGAGGCTTTGGGGCCCCAAATTGGAGGTTTTGAAGATTTTTATGGTCGGATTTAAATGGTGAGGGGGGTAGCGTGCCCCTTTCCCAGAAGATAACCCCACTTTTTCTAGGGCTAGCTTGAAGCCGCAACCCCCGGTTTTCCGAGGGTTTTAATTTTCTCTCCGAGGGGGGGAAAGTCTTGGAGAAAAAAGCACAGGGGGCCATCTTGCCTTTGGTCCCTTCTGCTAAGAATTGCCCCCACCCCCGACCGGGAGGCATCCCCCCCGAAAGAAGGGTTTTCTCGGAATCGGGGCCCGGGTTTAGGAGGGGGCGCGGGGGAAAAGGCTGTTTAAATTTGGGGGCAAATGCCTTTTGGGCCTTGGGGGGCCTCCCTTGGGTTTGGGGAGTTTTTTTGGGTTTAAGTCCCAATGTAGGTGCCCCCAAAGGTAGAAAAATTGCAGGAAAAAACTGACGATGGTTATTCAAAAACCCCCGGGAAAGGTTTGTTTAGTTCATGGGCCCCCCACTGGGGGGGTTTCCTGAAAGGACGCCGACAACGGGCCCAGGACCCATCTGAAACCCGCGGTCCGAGTGAGAAACCCAAGGGGGAAGGGGAAGGGTGGTTGGTGGAAGAGACATTTTTTAAAATTTAGCGTGAATTTGGGTTGGCCCGTTCCCCGCTCCAATCCCGGGGCGGCATGAAAAGGGGATGAGTCTCCACTGGGCAGGAACCCCAGAAGGGCGTTTAGGTAGCCCACGAAAACCCGTTTTTTTAAAGGAGACCCCGAAAAATATCTTTCACAAATTTTGGAAGATTTTTTTGGGGCATTGAAAGGGACAAAAAGGGCTTTTGACGAGATATTCAAAGTGTCCACCCGGTTTTTAAAAGCGGGTTTTTCCCCACTCACCCCCCTCTCGAATGCGGATGGGGGTTTGTAGGCCCCCCGCAGGTCAAACTTGGAAAAAAATTTTTGTTTCCCGAAGGGGGTCAAAAGTTCCGTGACAGGGGGCAAGGGTAGGGGGTTTTTTCACCGTGATTTTTTTTAAAGGCCCCGATAGTCGATACACGGCCTTTAAAGAGCCTCTTTTTTTCTGCACGAAAAAAACCCTTTCCCCCGGGGGGGGGAGGAGGATTTGCGTAAAAGCCCTTCAAAAAGGGTTTTCCCCCGAATGTAGGTCGACAGGGCCCTGGGTCCCCCGGGGTACCGACAGTGAGAAAACCCCTTTCCCCCTAGGAGGACGGGGCTCCCAGCAGTAGATAAAGGGGCGTCATAGGGGTGATGAGGCGGAAGGATCTCGGCCTGTTCTCCAGAAGACGTCCCCCGTAACCCCGGTATCCGTAGGCAAACCTGGCAGAGGCCTGGAGGACGGTTTGAGAAGGAACGGAGCGCACCCGGGGGAGGGGGGCCACCGAAAGAGTTCCGCAGAGGTCCCCAGGCAAAGGGGCCTGGGCCCCTTATCCAAATTTGATAGGGGATGGCACCCGCAGCCACGGGGGCCCAAAGGATCGCAGAGGAAAACCGAGGAAAAGGGCGGGGGAGGGGAAACTTCTTTCCCTTTTGCGGGGGGCCACGTGGAGGGTCACCGGGTTGGTCCTGTACCCGGGTGGCGTCTCCAAGCAGCTCCCCCGTGCGGGGATTCAAACCCAAAGGCTTCTCCAGGGCTAACCAAAAGGGTTTTTGGTAAAGGGATAAAGGGCGGGCCCTGGATAAAGTTCCCCGGGGGAAAACCCGGGGGGGCCCGGAACGGAGGAGCTGGAATAAAGACCTGAGTCAGGGCGGGTCTCCACCCCCGGGATAGTCAGGGTGGGGGAGGAAGGGGGTTCCCCCACCTAGGGATGCCCCCCCCAAAAATGCCCGGTGCGGGCGTTTTTCCCCGGGGTTGGGGGCGAAGCGGGCAGCTCCCCCGAAAAGGGTCCGGCCCGGGCAGTACAGACATTTGCTTTGGGCCCGCCCCACCCGGGTTAAAATTGCTCAGAAAAAAGGGGGATTGATCCACCTGATGGGTTTTTCCCCAAAATGGTTGAGAAGCGGCAGTTGGGAGGCCTCTGGAAACACCGGAGACTGGGGGTGGCAGATGGCGGGGGTTTAGCCAAAGGGCGCCCAAACTTGGCGGACTCTTCTTGCCTTTGCGAAGCGCAGTCCCAAAGCGAGTGGCCCGGTGGGTTAAATTTGGCCCTTTAAAAAGGGGTGGCAAATCTCTTGCGGCAAGGGCGTCCTTGGGTACTGGGAAAGGCCTTTTTAAAAAGGTTTGGGGCGGGGGGGCAGGCGTCATTCGGACAAAAACTGATGCCCCGGGTGCGAAACTGTACTGCTGTTTTCCCCCCTGAAGGTTTTAACCCCCGGCGTTGGTTTCAAGAGTGCCGTCTCTGCGAAGTCTCGGGCGGGGGTCCTTGATGGACAAATGCGGGGAAATTTAGGGGAGGGGAAAGGGATGAGATCCGCAGTCCCCCAGGATTTGCTCCTGTCCCCTAGAGGTTTTAGCCCAGGCCGGGCCCTTTCCCCGGGCAAAAGGGACCACAAAAAAGCCACCCTTTGGAAAAGTTTTTGACGGGGAATTTTTTCCCCCCTTAAATCAATGTGCATGTGCAAATGGGTGAGGAAACCCCCGCGAGCTTGGGATCACCCTCAAATTTGGCCCGGGGAGCGACAAAAAGGGCTTGGGTCCCAATTTGGGGCCCGTGGAATCGCCCGGGGCGGGGGGCGGCCACAGGAGGGGGGGGGAGGTTGCTGCTGGGCCGGGTGACGAGCTGCTGCACCCCTGGCCCGGGCAATGATCCAGCTTTTTTCCCCCGCTGGGCCGGTTTTTTTTTAGATTGGGTCACCAAGCGGGGTGGGCCGCCAAACCCCGGGGAGCGGGGGGACCTTGGGGGTTTCCCTGGCCGGTTTTTCGGTTTTCGGTTCCGGGGCGCGGAAGTGGATCCCCTGGGGCCACCACCCAAACAAAGGTGGTTAAAACCCGCCAAGGGGGGAAATCTAAGTAGGTCCCGGTTTTTAAAAGAGCCCGCCCGCAAAGCGGGATGGGGCTTGCTGTGGGGGGAAATCCCAGGTCGTTACCCCCGACGGGACTTGCTTGCGGTGGGGGGAGCCGAAATATTTTTTGGTGCTCGGGTCGGGGTCAGGGGAGAAGGTCAGGGGAGGGGAGTATGGTTCGTGGGGCTGGGAACCCCCGGCAGGCGGTCAGGGAGGCGCAGAGGGTTGTGGTCAAGGGGACGGAACGAGGGGTTTCGGTACAGGTAGATCAGGCGAAGGGCAATAGGGAACGCTTTCTCGGTTTTGGCAAGGCAAATAAAGTTTGGGGAGGGGGCGGGGGGGGGGGAAAGCACCCAAAGGGGAAAAAGAGGGGGTGGCCCCGGGAATTACCCAAAATTTCCCGGGGCACTGCCCTTTAAAACTCACAGAGCCAGGCGGCGGGGCCTTAGATCACGGGACGCGCGCACCAGACAGAAAAGGGGACTGCAGGGACACAGGGGGCGCGGGCCGGGGGGTAAAATAAATGACACTCCGGAGGGCGAAATGCGGGCCCGGGCCCCCCGTCCCGGGGAAACGGCGGGGACTGCCGGGATGGGGGCCCGAGTGCGGCGGGGGGCCCGAAAGGGGGGAGTCGCGGGCGCCGGGGGCAAAAAAACGGCTTATTTGGGCCCCGGATTTGGGGCCGTTATTTCGCGCCGTTTTTTGCGCTTTAATCCCTTCCCCGTAAAAATTTCGGTAATCCATAGTTCTCATAGAGAACTATGGATTCCGTCTCCCCTTTCCCCTCAGCGGGAAACCGCCCGGGGGGGGGGAGAAAGTGACTGGGGAATTATTTACGGGGCCCTTTCTGCGGGCCCCCCCCCCCTGCCCCGCTGCACCCGGGTGCCGGGTAATTGCGGGGCGAAATCCATCCCCGGGAATTATGCCCCAAATTGCCCTTTTGAACCAGGCCAAGGAAATGTTTTGCAGTATGTGTAGCCCCTGAACCCTAGTGTAGGGTGGGCCTCAAATCCAAATCCCAAAGGTGGCTTCCAAAGAACAATCCAATGGTGGGTTTCCCAAAAATCAATTTCAAATTTGGGGTAAAAGGGAAACCCCGCCCTTGGGGTAATAATCAGAGGGCTTTTGGGGGACTGACAGGGGCCCGAAACGTTTTGGGTAACTGGAGAGGGACTTTAAATCAGGTGTTTTTAAAAAAAAATAGATAATTATTTGTTTTAAATTAATTTGATTTGAGAAATTACTTATTTTCCCGAATTTTTTAATTTTTTTTTTTGTTCTCTAAACATTAGACATTCCTTTTGGAATTTTCAGTCCTTTGATTGCCGGTCGTTTTAGTAGTTATCTAACAGTAATAGTAATTTCATAGTAATCTACGCTATCAGTCTTGTGGGGCAAAAATTTAAAATTGAAAAAAATAAAGGGAAACTTTTTGTCCCGCACTTTGTAAAATGTCCATATCATACTGTGAATAGGATTATGTGTGGCATGACACTGTGGCAGAGGAAGTATCTTCATGGCATGTCGCCAGGTCTGTCAGAGATACAATCCATAACTGGCTTCAGACAGTCAGATGGGTTTTCTTAGTCTCAGAGAAGTACATACTTTTCTCATTGCCCGGCCAAATCAAAATTCACTCTATATGAATATTCCTATTGCAAACAGAACCTGACAGAAAGCATTGTAACACTTTGCAATAAGGAGAGGATTCCAGCTCCGTTTGCTCTGCCTAGCAGAGTAAAAGAGGTTGTGAAAAATGTAGAGCACCTTGTATGGAATTGTCTGCCATTTGCAAAAAATGTCCAGATAAGCTGTACTCGATATATCAAAGAAGAAAATCTATTTGCTTTTCATTTGATCATCTTCTCCTGACACATCTGGTTCAGTTCACCCCTGGCCTTTGGGAACAAGCTTGTCCAAATCAGTGAAATATGCAGAATGGGAGGTGATCTTTTCCACTGTGAACAGAAAGAGAGTTAACAAAATCAATGCATCCAGCTGCAGCATAGATGCTGGACATGTAACTGAAGGACACAATGTTTGAAATATCCTTATACCAGGAAATGGTAGTATGGCACCTCCACAATATCCCAGTAACTTATTTGAGGCTCACATTATTAGAAGCTCTTCAGTGTGATGTCATCATTATTATTACTATTATTAATGTTAAAGGGGTTGTATCAATACAAGGATTGCTTTTTATTTTAAATATCTAGCAAAAACAAGTCACTTTGCAATATATGTCCATTAACAGTGTCCTACCTATTCAGAGATATCCCCTCTTGTATGAGCTGCATCAGCTCTTCAGGTTGCTATCTCTCATGATATGCTGCCAGCACTGGTTGCTATAGCTACAGACCTGTGTGATCTCTCCTGATAGGCTGCCAGCACTGGTTGCTATAGCTACAGACCTGGCTTCTACTGCAGCCTAGTGGAAGCCAGTAAACACGCCCCTAAATTCAAAATGAAACCTAGAAAACTGGACTGAGGTAGGATGAATCAATGTAGTAAGACCACCCCTTTAAGCAGAGCAGAGAAGCAGAAACAGTCAGTGGAACTTCACGAAAATCAGACATTTGAGGTAGCATGTTAGATAGCTTCCCATAATGATGGGCTATGGGCCTGATTTCTACCAGGACAGCATATGTTTAACGTTAGTATAGCTAAAATTTCAGTCAATGTTTGCTTAGAATTTTTCCTAGACTTATTATACTGTCCAGCTTAGGAAAGCCTTTTTCACATTCCCTATGCAGAGTATTGACTTAAAAGGGGTAATTTTCATTTACTTTATTAGCTTCAGGCTATGTCTACACAACACAGGTTTTTAGTTGGATTTTTGGCGGATTCACTATTTAGAATTCACCGAAAATCCATCAGTATCCTGTGCCCCATAGGCAGCAATAAAAAATCAATGCTGTAGTCTACACAGCACACACTTTTTCCAGTCGGTTTCGAAATTTTCAGGATTCCAGCAGATTTTCACACCTGTCAGATCTTCTGCCAAATTGCCGTTGGATTCCCGGATTCCGACCATGGTTTTTGGACATAGCCTTAGACATGTAGGCAAAAGTAAATAAAGACCATTACCAAATACATTGATGTTCTGATTTTTCTTCCCTTTAGAGTTAGAGCAGTTCTTCTTGCTTACTTTTTTACACAAGGCTCCCTAGTTACTGGTCACCTCTGTCTGCTCTAACAGGTTGTAGCAGTGGCCAGGAGGGTGACTTTACCTCCTACTGTGTGTTATCTGCAAGATGGAGCTTGTTTACATTACTTACTGACAAAATGTGACTCTTAGAAACGCTGTAGCCTTGTGCCCTGCTGCTTATAAACATTCATCACCAATGTCCCTCTAACAGGCTCAGTTAGGAATAGCAGAGATGATATGCCAATCACTACTGTAGATTCAACCAGAAAGTGTGAGCCTGAAGCTGCCTGTGGCTCTATGAAACAGCATGGCGAGAAAGACCCTTTTTGTACAGCAGTGTTTCCTGTGCAGGACCCTTTTCTTTTGACTGGAATGGAAAGTTGTTACAAAGAATATCTCTTGCTTTGGAGCACATGTCCTGTCCTGCATTACACAGACATCTCATTAATATAAATGAGCACTGTATAGTACTTCTTTTGCCCTATGGTGATGCTACAGGGAAGCTAAATACTGAATGCTAGGTTTCCCCACAGATTACAGCTGATTATTGGGGGATTTGGCAGGATGACACTTTGTTATTTTTTTTTTTTCAAGGGAATATTTTAATAATCAGGCATTGTCTAAAAAGAATCAATTAACGAGGTTGTCCCATTTGGACAACTTGTTCTATACGTAATGACCCCACTATTCACTGTAGATTCAGAGGAGGAGACTAATAAAGAGCAAGAGAGCCACCTCTTCGATGTCCATATGCTCTAATTGGAACAAAGTTTGTCCTAGTGGGGCAACCCATTTAATATTTTAACTATGTAATATTTAAGTAAACTATAGGTAAATTCAAAATAAATATTATTTGTTTGAAAAGAATAGTTGTTCTCTAGCAAAACTGGTGGACATGGACATTTATCTTTATTGTCATGGTTTCCCCTGAATAAACTTCTCAAAGTCATGGATAATTGTCATGAAAAATGCTAAATCAATACAGGCCAATCTGTTTTCCTGTGAGCTTTACAGATAGAAGTCAATACTTTGATACATGTTTTCTTTTTATTTTCCCACACCATTCATTTCTGTGTCACTTCTGTCCAAGTCCGAACTTTAGGTGGTCAAAAGCCTGGTGTCATAATCAGATAGTTACCATTAGATATGCTTTTTGTGTTTGAGAACCTTTCCAGAAGTAATATGGCAGAGCGGTCAACTGTCTTGAAAAATATTTGCTATGAAAATATCCTTGATATGATTTGTGCAAAAATAGCCTCCATTGCTTTATAAATGATTTTCCTTTATCAATATTAGATATTAATTATTTTTCCCATGCCATTGATTTATATAATAAATAAGCCAACTGTATTTTAACAGGTGAAGACAAAAGTTATCGCCAATAGCTAATCATCAGACTTAATTTTGTCATTTTTCTACAGGCCTAGTTAAAAAAAAAGGATGACTTAGAGGGGTTGTCCAGGTGATTCTTTCAAATGAAAAAACGTATACTCACCTTGGATCTAGTGATGACACTAAATCCAAGGTGAGAAGAGAATATATATATATATTTTTTTTAATCTTAAATGGCAGCAATGTCCTATTAAAACATCTTTTATACTAAATAATTAGATTAAACTCATTTAGGTGAGAAGGCTGTAATGTCTCATTTCTCTTGTGGTAGGGGCTGTAGAGGAATTTAACAGTTGTAGTCTGGTTGTAGTCTGGTTACCCTGCCAATTACAACTGAAGGATTGGGGTAATTGGCTTGGGGACAACCTAGAATCATGTTTTTCTTGTCCAGTGGTGCTATACAATTAAAAAGTATTGTAAAAAGCAAAACATTTAAAAGCCTTAAAGGGGTTGTCTCACTACATTGATCTTACCTCAGCCCTGTTTTCTTGGTTTCATTTTGAATTCAGGGACGTGTTTACTGGCTTCTACTAGGCTGCAGTAAAAGCCAGGTCTGTAGCTATAGCAACCAGTGCTGGCAGTCTATCAGGAGGGATCAAACAAGTCTTTAGCTAGAGCGACCTGAGAAACTGATGCAGCGCATACAAGAGGGGATATCTAGGAATAGGTAGATCACTGTTAATGGTCATACATTGCAAAGTGATTTGTTTTTGCAAGATCTTTAACATAAAAAGCAATCCTTGTAGTGAGACAACCCCTTTAATAGGTGTAAAAAAAAACATTGGTCCCGCTGTACTGTACTTCAGTTATTCAGAATATCCAACAGTAATTCTTATTTTAAAAATAAATAAATAGATACAAAATTATAGTAAGATATACTTAAAACTAAAATGATAGTCCTATCATTTCTATATTTTAGACCAAACCAAAGCAGGAAGCGTACTGGATTTAGCATAAAACTGCAAATCTCCTCACTAGAGAGGACTCTGGCCTGCAAAAAACAGTTGATTTATTGACAAGCAATGTACAATGCTATTTATTATGAGGTCTTTACTATGCTTTGAGGCTTAATATTGTGTTTATGTGCCACTGAACACACCTAAGACATATCCATTGTGGCCTTACTATCACTCTTTCTTCTGTTGTCAGCAGTAATTACATAGGTTCAGAAAGACACTGCAGATAATCCTCACAATTTGTAGCAAATTAACAAGGTTATCTTGCTGAGAATTCCTCAGAGGTAGCACCGGACCCACCAGCACTGGGACTCTGAGGTTCACAACACCACAAATCTTGCATACTAAGTTGATAAGAAAACATAGTAGTTTCAAGCTCTCTTATTGGGTTCTTTTGCTGCTGAAATGCTCACTTTTTTATACCAGCCATCAGAAGCAGTTGGCACACTATGATGAAAATCTGCTTTCTAAAAACCGTTGGCAGACAAATTTAACGAGTTTGTTCTTTGACACACTAACAAAGAATCAAAAACAGATGGATAGATTGCGAGCTCAAAAATACAGTTGAGTAACTGCAAAAGCAATAGCATAGTTTTTCTACTGGCAGTCCCCGAACGCTTGTGACACAAAAGATGTTATTGTGGAGACAAGTGGAAAAGACAGATAAAAAAAAAATCTACAGACACATAACTGTCAGGATGATAAAATAACTTCAGAAATCTGGCAATTTTACTAAATTTTCTGTCCAAAAACCCACATTTCTTAATTTTCTCAGCTGAAACTATGAAACATTCTCAAGATGGAAAAATCGGAGATGTTTGTTTCTGTGGCAGAGCATCTCTAATTAGAAATCTAATGAGAGGAATAACTTATGATATTGTTTTTATTGTTACTAGTATTATCACCTTCATATTATTACTATTAATATAAAATATGCAATCTAACAGGATGCCTCTGGCTGCTTTTAAGGTGATAGGGAGTCCCCTTACCTTCTGGACTCCCTACAAATATGTTATATACGCCTCTGGTGATTTTTAACATATAATATCATTTACACCAGTCAGCCGTAATAAAAATAAACACCTGCCTAATGCGGTGTAGGTCTCTCTCGTGCCATCAAAACAGTTCTGACCAATTAAGGCATTGATTCCAAAAACTTCTGAAGATGTCCTTTGGTATCCTGCACCAAGACTTTAGCAGCAGACTTTTAAAGTCACTTAAGCCACAAGGCGCTGTCTTGTAAGTTGCCTATTAACCAGTTTTTTTTAAGTACATGCAGGTTTTAATGCTACAATGCTTTTTCCCAGTTATTTTATAATATTTTTGTCCTTTTTCCGTGATATGTGTAAGGCTTCATACTTATGTATTTTTTTTTAATCAGGCAAAAAGGTAAAAAGTAAAAAAAAAGCCTATTTTTCACTTTTTTATTTTTTAACACCAGAAGTGGCACTAAAATATGTTTTGTAATTGTGTCACTTGAACGTTTTTACCTAACATCTTTTTTGCTGATATATTAGCCCCAGTTAAAGGATAAATGCAGCCTCCAGTACTGACTAAAGGGCCGATCTGGGTTTATTAAAGGGGTTTTGCCAAGACGTGATTTCATCAGCTAACAGGCTAAACTTTAGCCTTGAGCCCTGAAAAGAGAGACGTTGTGTTTCTGTGTTTAAAAAAACAAGTGCATCCGCAGTGATGTCAAAGAACAACAAACCATTCACTTACCCAAGGCTCAGTCTCTTAAGTTGAGCAAACAATGTTTTGCTAAATCACAGAGAATAACTAATGTGCACAAGTTAATGGGTTTTGTTTTCGCCCACTTATCTGCTCAGGAGAGAAGATAACCTCCGCAGGCAGAAGCATCTTTCATTCCTTCATGAAGGGCTGCAGGGAGAGAGGGAGGGGGGCTGAGCAGTGAGCCAAGGGAGCGTCTGTATTTTTACTCAGATAATTACATTACAGCCAGTGGATTCTCTATACAGGAGACACAGGATAATTTGTCCCCAGTCCCTTCAAAGCTGCGGGGGTGGGGGTGGGGGAGAAGAAGGGCTGAGCAGGGAGCGTCTGCAATCTTTATTCTGATAATTACATTACAACCAGTGGATTCTTTATACAGGATACAGAGCCTTTTTTTCCCCAGTCTCTTCAAAGCTCGTATATGTTCCCTGCCATCAGATAAGAAGTGCAAACCATGCAAGCGCAAGCATGGCCAGATCAGCTCCTGTCAGTGTCCTGGTCGTGTCTAATGTAAACTTTCAGGAATCTAAGGGCATCTAATTAATGCTGTAGCTGTCACAGGCTTCACTTTTTGTGATCACATATATTTAGAAAAGTGATTAAATACCCATTTTGGAGGATCCCACATCAACATTAGATCGTGGCAAAACCCCTTTAAGACCCAGCTGCTCCTGCAGTTACCAAGTCCCAGCAATCACATGACTGCCTGAAGGCTTCTGCTTGATGTTTATATGCAACTCTCATTGAGCACTGTGAGTAGATATAAGTACATTGAGTACAACGATTGGGAAGTTAGGAGGCAGTAATAAAGTATTCCTGCCATCTCTCTGGAGAGCCTGGCTGCTGCCAATAGCGAGCTCTCCACCCCCTGCAGCTACACAATCACCACATAGCTGCAAACTCTGCAAGGGGTGTACATGGTCTGCAACAATGTATAGGTAAGCGGTACACGTCAAAGTGACATCCACATGAATGTCAGCACTGAAATTGTCCCAGCAGAACATTGCCCAGAGCATTACTGCCTATTCCGTCTCACCTTCTTCACATAGAGAATTCTGGTGTCATCTCTTGCCTAGATGAATGATGCACATACAGCCATGTAAATGATGTAAAATAGAATGTGATTCATAGGTATATTGTTCCATGGGATATTTTTGATGTCTATGTGCTCATCGTATAAGCCTTTTGTGGGGGAACAGAGTCAGCATGGGCACTGTGACCAATCTGTGGCTACAAAGCCCCTTCACAAGCCGCAATGCCGTATGTGTTCTTACATTTTTCTGTTTTTGCTAGCATTACCTTTTTCAGCAATTATTCTGCAGTTGTATCAGCAAAGCACGATAAATAAGGTTCTTTTCATAGTCAATTATTTTGTTCCTCTGCAGACTGTTTATAGTGACACACTGATATAGTGATGCTATATGTTTGCATACACAGTGATTTACCTTCCTTGGTATTCAGGTTAATGTAATGCTCCCATTTGATATGCTGCAGAACAAAAAGAGGATTAATGGATTGGGGAAATGTGTTGTATAAGCACCCAGTTCCATATCAGAAGCATATGCCAAATATGGTGTCAAGGTATAAGGTATTACACTGCTGTATGAGGAGACGCTGTTTCAGTAAATGAAAGAAAAATGCCTTTCCCAGATTTACCAGTGTAGTAAAAGCACAAACATGCAAACATCAATGTGTGCTTATTAGCACCCACAGTGACAGTCAAATTACACTTTGAAGGGGCAAATGCTGTATGTTGGGGTGGCATAGTACATACAAAGTTTGTCAGTTCTCAGTGTAGTCCCCCAGGTTTCCTATACAGAGGCTCATTTAGGTCACTTTATGTGTGGCACCAATCTTTGTTCCACTAGTGGCTTCATTTACACTAGATGCTTGTTATGTTTTTCTTGTACTGTAGGAAATCCGAGCTCTATGTACTAACTTCCTGATGAAATTCTACTGGGCTTATACTTATCCTCAGGAGTTATTTGGAAAGGTAGAGCTTCAATGGGTAATACAAAACAATATGCTAATACTGTAATGAAATAAAATACGACATTAGACTTGCAATAGACAATTCACATAGACTACAGTCACTACATCTAAGAAACATTGCCAGGCTAAATAAAAAAGAAATAGAAAAAGAACCTAACCTAAAAGTACTGGCTTACATGTTGGCACAAAAATTCTGAAAATTAAAATCAAGTTTTTTGAGTCTCCATAACCTATGTGTTATTTAAGTACATTCATACCTTCTGTAAGAAAGACCCGTGCCCATTTGAGGGTTGACGGCCTGACTTGAAGTGTATTAATGTGGCACACAGGGTCAGCCGGATATGGTTTCACGGTTAACTCTTGTCCACATGGGCACAGAAAGACCCAGGGAGTGCGAGAGGATGCCCCACTCGCCCACAACCTTGAACGGCTTGGAGAGATCTGTTTACCTGTATCAGTGTAACAGAACTCTGTCAGCTCGTTAGACTGCCACCAGTTCCTCGTTAGTTATAACCCTGATCCATTACAGACTCATAACCAGGCCAGGAACCTACCTTGGGTAGCGATATAGTAGAGACCGAGAAAACAGACACGTGGGATCAGGGTGATCAAGACAACAGGCCAGCTCAGGATCAAAGTTTATATATCTAATCGCCTTATGAGCACACTAGACAAACAATGCATACATAGGCGATACAGCTATACATATACTGGTCAGAGGTGCAAATACAAATAGAATATGGGTGTAGACAAAGGAGCAGCAAAATGTGTCCAGTTGCCTTAAGTTAGCTTGGCACATGGCACACATGGGGGTGTCAATGTGGCCTGCTGGTCCTAGGTGCAAGCTTCTGGCATGCTGGTGCATGTACCCCCCTTACAATAGATACAACACTGAGCTCAGGTTGGACATCCAATGTCACACCCCTGTCACACTCTGTCACACCCCTGGGATGGTCTACATGCTCCTCCTCCCAGGGCCATGCTGGTTCCAGCTTCTAACACTGGAGCGGGCCATATATTGGCAGGGGAATGTCGCAGAGCCACGCCAGTGGTGCCATCAGAAATGGATGGGCCCAAGTTATGACTGGGTACCAAACACTGGGTCGCTGTTCTGTTCCTGGTACCAGTTTCCTAGTACCAGTTTCCCGTTTCTCCATGCCCGTTAGTCCTACATATGAGGGACTGCTATGCGTGTGGGGTGCTTTCATGTTTAAAAATATGAAATCGGGGTGTGCCTGTGATGTACATAATTCTTTATGAAATCTCGACTCTGCTGTAGCTCATCCAGTTCTTTGAACCACTTCATACCTCTCTGTAACTATAGCTCTCATTGCCTGGGTCTCCAAGGTGTATGTGAAGAACCTGTGAAAATTGGTGATAGGACCCTTTGAAGCAGGACCACATGCTGAGACTCATCTCCTATCTGATGGGGCATTTGTTTCCTCTGACGTTTCATGATCCAGTGATCACTGGATCAAATTATATTTAATTTCATCACACCTTCCCTATGCCCTAATGTCATACAAAGTCCCAGTTGTTTCCTTCAGCCATATATAAAGAAACTGTCATAGTAAAGTATATACATTGCATCTGAATATACATAGGTCTTATTTTTATTTTGTTTGTTTTTAGTGGTTAAGACATTTTGACATTTTATGTGCATTTTATTAATACCAAATGCTATCCAGCCTGGATTCTCACTCACCTCTTTTGCTTGTATAATTTGCTTATTCCCAATCACGTTACCATCTGCATACACACGCTTCTATTTTTTTCGGCCAGCTGTGCATTTAAAAATTGAGTATTTCTCTTGTGTGGCTGTAGGAGAAGTAACACCACTGATTACAATTGCCTACACTTTATCAAGGTATGACAGATACAGATGGACATACCAAAGCCCCAAATAGACCTATACACTCCAACAAACAGCATATACACACAGCAGGAAACTCCAAACAAAAGCTAATTTATGGAAAAATATGTGTTCCTAATCAAAGCTGGGCTCTGCTGGGAACCATATAACACACAGTAATCCGTACATGCAGATGCTTTCATCTTACATTACCAATTTGGTACCATTCCAAGCACTCTCATCTTACCTTATCACCCTGTGTGAGCCCGCTCACTGCCGGAGTCTCTTGCTTCTACAATGTGGTTCACTACAGGCCCTTCAGGCAGCACACAGGAATTCCTATTCTGATCAGATGTAACACAAAGGACTCACTGACCTGCTCTGAAAGTTAATTTCTACATCTAAAATTGATATATTGGGCTACAAAAAGAGTAATTAAGCATGAAGCGCAGACTGACAGCTTTCCTCTTGTACATTAAATGGCCTGAATTTACTGTACCAGTTGTGGAAGTACATCACACTGAGGTTACAAAGTAGTGGCAGAGCAGATAGGAAAGGTTTGACGGAAAGATGAAAAGAATTGGACATGGTGATAATACTTAGAATTTAATTTAACTTCATTTCCTTTTACTCTCCTACCGAATAACAATATCTTCCCAAACTTCTAACCAACAAGTCTTTTTACTGGATTTTCTGCTACATTTATATTCTTTGTAGCATTTGTATGAATGGATTTACCATTTCCAGGTTCTTGGGATCACATTAACAGAAAAGCCAAATGTCAAAGTAGCGCTGGAATTTCTAATAAAATGCTATTATTGGGACTATTCCCTTTGGCTGTGTAAGAGATCCATTAGCTTGACTCTCGCCAACTTCTCTATAGACCCTTCAGCAGACTATAGACTTCTGTCAAGAGTAATCTGTAGCCTGTTAATGGCATTTAGACTAAGGGATGTTGTAAAATTGTCTATATTCTGCCAAAAGGTCTGCAGGAAAGCTGTGTAAGAATGAAGGACTGAGCATTCGGGCGTTAGGGTGGTGCACAAGGACCCATGTTAGTTAAAATTAAAAGCGATGAATACATACCCAAGTAAAGCTCATTTGCCTAAACCGAGCGTAGAAAGACCTAAATAATCCACCAAAAGTGGATACTGAGCCTCAGAAAGCCAAAAAATTACAAAACCTGAGAGAGGAATGGCTATAAAACTTAACCTTTAATATGTTTATTTAAAACAAATATTTATGCCCCCTCACAAAAAACAAAAACAGAAACACAATATATTTGCTCATTCGACCAAGGCCAAGGGACCAATGGTTTACTGCAGCCCTATAACCACCCTGAAAAGGACTGCAAGTCCCTAGCCTGACACATACAACAGGAATAACGCCCTGATAAGGGCGATCCTGACAGGAACCTCACCCTGTTAACACTTACCCTAAACAAAAACCTATCGGTCCCATCCCTACATGTTTCGATCCTCCAATATTGATCGCCTCAGGGGATGATAAAGAGCTTAGAGACCTTTAGGGAAAAAAGGCTAACAAATAAAGCCTAATAAGGGCGTAAATCCTGGGTATACTCACAACACTCCCAATGAAAACAGGAGATATGTAGAAATCCAGGAAAACAAGGCATGAATATAGAAGGGCATTGATATGTGTCCGCGAGTAGTGAATTCATGCGCGTCTCGCACCTTGTAGAGGTGTCCCGGCAGTGGCCGGAGAAATGAGACGAGCGTACCAAGGTTACATGAGCTTTAGGGTATGTTCACATGTCGTAATTATGGCACGTACAGTACACGCCGCAATTACGCCGGGTGTTTTGGGAGTCATGCTAATCAGCACGTACCCCCGCAACGCGGGTGGGAGGGGCAGCATCCCGCTGGCCCCATAGACATGCATTACTCATGGTGCGTATTCGCAGCCAGTAATTGACATGTCACTTATCTCCCCGCACGTCGCATTGTACGAGCGGGGAGAGGAGGCGTAATCCATAGTTCTCTATGAGAGCTGTGGATAACCATAATCATGGGGCGCATCTCCCCACGTATTAAGCGCAGTACGCGGCATAATGCGCTCCAAAATAAGCCATGTGAACATACCCTTAATGGCCAAGGGACTGAGATTACTCTCATTCAGTTATATTAAATAACTCTAGGTGGTATAGAGGACACCTTCTGCAATAAGATTACATATTTTATAGAATTGCCTTTTAAGCTACCAGATATTCTGTAAATATTTTATTAAATGATACCAAAGAAAAGTAACCAATGTAAAAAAAGAAAGAAATAAGCATAAAAAATGTGTTTTATGTATTGTAATATTGTGTATTGTACAGTACTTTATGTTTTAAACATTGCTGCATCAGCCTGCATTATTAAGTGGTTTAGACTTATTGAAATACTTTAGATTTATTGAACTGTTCACCCGTACAGCGTGTTTTATAGGGCAACATATGAAAGCTGTTTAAGTAGAGAAAAGAACTTGTAAGCTTTTTTCAATATAAATAAAGCTGAGAAGACATGTATTGTGGATGAACTGTAAGTGACCATCATGGGCCTCATGTATGAAAACTGTCTAGGTCTAAGACTTTCTTTGTTGCCCATGGCAACCAATCAGAGCTCCCCTTTCATTTTTTCCAGAGCACTATATGAAATGAAATGGGACCTCTGATTGGTTGCTATGGGCAACAAAGAAAGCCTTAGATCTAGACAGTTTTCATACATGTCCCCTCAAATGTTCTGACTTTTAGAGAGCAATTCTTTTACATACTTAAGGATACAAGAATTTGTGTTGTGAAACAGATTTGTAATATTCAAACCTTGGGAAAATGTCTTGTCCTCATTACCATAGCTTGACATCCTTAGAGGTAGTTAAGGTTAGTTTAGTAACTTTGGCCCCCTTCATACTATTTAACATAGTCAAAAACTGGATGCATTTTTTCATGCAGTTTTTGTAGCATTTCTTGCAAAAAAAGAAGTGTGTATTGGTATATGGGTTTTTTTATATATTTTTTTTCTGTTGCACTTTTCTCATCACGTGATTTGCAGTGTGGAAAAACACTACACAACAAACATAACACACATGCACATAAGTTATTTTTTTTTGGTGCAGAAAAAAACAATGGGGGCGACATGTATCAATCCTGGCACTGACAGGCCAGTTCTAAATTGCTTTAAGGCAGTGTAGGATGCACCAGAATGTATGAACCTGTTCTTCTGCAGTTAATACATGCAGTCTAGTGCCAATATGACAAGTCTTTCTCAGGCACCACCTTTAACCTGGTCTGGCTGTTCTAACTGTTCTGTGGCCTAGAATCAAAGAATCATAAGTATGTCTACTTCTATGAATGTGGTGCAACACCCCCAGAGCGCCCCTAAACTTTGGCGCATTAAAAAGTGTCTTTGGCACATTACTAAGGCACTTATCGCGCCAAAGTTTGGAGTTCGTCTGTTCATAGATTCTTTTTGGCTCAAAGTATAGCAGAAAACTGGTGCTGCCCTGTTCATACATGTCGCCCTGGGTCTTTAGACAAAACTGTCTGAAAAAATTTTATGCTCATAGTATGCTATATTCTGAAAAAGCTACAACTGACCAGAAAAATATACCAAAAGTTTCAAAAACACTACGAAGCAAAAGCAATGTCTGTAGTACATTTTATATTTCCCTATTAAAGGGAATGTGTCATCAAAAAATTACTTATTGTTTAGCTCACATTTTTATGTTAAACACATTTTTTAGGAATTTTTGGTTATGTTTTTTTAATTTTTCCAGATCACTTTCAGTATTTTTATTAATAATTCTTAAGTCCTGCAATTCTCACTTTGGCCACTAGGCCTAATAATTGTCTGACACCTCCTGTTCTGTTTAGAGAGCTTTTCAGCAGTGTGCTCATTATCAGTAACAGCAGGGTCACACTGAAAGGAGACACCATTGTGTACAGATAACACAGAATCCACCAGTCACAAGAGGAGATGTCACAGCTCCCCCTCT
This sequence comes from Phyllomedusa bahiana, assembly GCA_025379985.1. Taxonomy (NCBI): domain Eukaryota; kingdom Metazoa; phylum Chordata; class Amphibia; order Anura; family Hylidae; genus Phyllomedusa; species Phyllomedusa bahiana. Next base: position 142,329 of record JAODAL010003343.1, read on the forward strand.
CCTCTCCCTTCACAGTGAAAACTATCCTATAGACGTCTATGGGACAGAAACTGTCTTAAGAATCCTATGTGCATGAAGCTGCTGTAAAGTATCTCTCTGACTGCTGTTAAAGCAGTGCAAGCAAGAATGTCTTCCCCACAAACATATATAGACGGCCGAATAGAGAAATCTACAATCAGGAAATAAAAACGACTGAGAGGAAAAGAATATGGATCAGGGGCTTGATCTAATAAGTAAAAAAAAAAAATTGGCGACAAATTCCCTTTAAGAAATTCACATAAATTTAGAGACCTGCCTCAATAGCAGCAAGTATGGCCTTTTTTCTGTGATATTTCCCTACTGACTTGCAGCTGTAGTTTTTGTCAGAAATAAAAAACCTTGCACAAACACATGCAATGCTAGTAAAAAGTCATCTCAAACCCAAAAAATCAGGGTCTGTGACACAGGCTGATTATTGGCTGAACAAACATTTGTAGAAGCATTCATTTCCTGTTGTTGCCCCATTTGTATGTTACACTTGTCCAAGTGGGATAGTGGAATATATCCATTTACAAGTTACTTTCTGGAGGAGGGAGCATTTCAGTATTCATCCCCATCTTTTTTATACTGTACGTGATACTTGATGATGTCTTCGGCTCGGAAACTATTCAACATATAAACAACATGAAAATAAATGTGATTATAGCTTCCTGGATATTGAGCCAATGGCTTAACATAACTCCAACATTTACTCCAAGTTTCCGAGGTATTTGTTCCAAATTGCAATCCCATCACTTATAGTGAGTACTTGCCAGCAAATGAAAATCATGCGCAAGACAGGTCAGCAGAAATTGCTTCAACAATGCAAGTCGATATGCTATGGGAGGAATGTAACACTGTAATTATGCACAGGAAAACCAGAACTACATCCAGACACAATCCAGCCACTGGAATATCTGTGGCAGATGTCTTACGGACCTCCATGAGGAGGCATGACATTACATTCCCTGTAACTTGTGCCATTATTTCTATGACTTCTCTGTAATTATACACTGGGGTTTTTACTTATGGATCTCATTATGCAGCAAATATAGTACAATATATTCTTTAGAATAGATAGACAGACCATGGTATCAATGTTATACTCCAAGTGGGATCTCCATATGGCTCGTGATTTCTATTTGATTCAAGTAATTAACAACGACAAAGTCCAATACACCCATAAATCATGTGCAATCCTACAAGCCCATTAGAGGATAGGCTACTAAATTATATTTAGAGTTAAAAATAGCAATATAAGAATCTGAGATGAAATACGGCCCATGCCATATAAAATGTGCAGTTAGCTATTTGATTTTACTATTTGAATCTAGGAGGTACTTACTTATGCGAAAGATTACATGCAGCTTTGGGGTGATTCTTTTTCCCTACTTTCCACTAAGCATAGCAACCCAATTGGTACCATGGAGTGGTATTATTTAAGTACTTTAATACTCCCTTACATTGTTTCTTTATGTACAGTTAGGTCCATATATATTTGGACACTGACACAAATTTACTTTTTTTGTACCTTTTTACTGAAACATATTCAAGTTATAGTTATGTAATGGATATGGACATAAAGTCCAGACTTTCAGCTTTCATTTGAGGGTATGCACATCCACAGTAATTGGACAAATTAAATAATTGTAAATAAAATGTTAATTTCTAATATTTGGTTGAATACCTTTTGTTGGCAATGACTGCCTGAAGTCTTGAACTCATGACATCACTAGATGCAGTGTTTCCTCCTTTTTAATGCTCTGCCAGGCCTTTACTGCAGCGGTTTTCAGTTGCTGTTTGTTTGTGGCCTTTCTGTCTGAAGTTTAGTCTTTAAGAAGTGAAATGTAGGCTCAATTGGGTTGAGGTCAGGTGACTGACTTGGCCGTTCAAGAATATTCCACTTCTTTGCTTTAAAGGGAATGTGTCATCAAAAAATGACTTATTGTTTAATGTTAAACACATTTTTTAGGAATTTTTAGTTATTTCTTTAAAATTTTCCATATCACTTTCAATATTTTTTAAGTCCTGCAGTTTTCACTTTAGCCACTAGGCCTAATAATAGACTGATTTCCGTTAGTCTGCTCATTATCAGTTCAAGCCGGATTCAAATGAAAGGGGACACCAATGTGTATAGAGAACACAGAATCCACCAGTCACAATGAAAAAAATAACAGTTCACCCTCTCCCCCTCCCTGCTCACTGACTTCTTCCCAGGTCACAGAGCATGACTAGAAAACTCTCCTATAGAAGGCAATAGGACTGATTCAGTCATAAGGCTCCTATGTGCATGAAACTGATGTAAAGCATCTCTCTAAATGCTGTTAGAGCAGTGCATGGAAGAATGCTGTCTCCACAATCATATACAGACAACATAATTGAGAAATCTACAATCAAAAAATAAAAATGTCTAAAAAGAAAAGAATGTGTCAGGGTCTTGATTTAGTAAGTAAAAAAAAAATTGGCAACAGATTCCCTTTAATAAACGCCTGGGTTACTTTGACTGTATGTTTAGTGTCATTTTCCATCTGTATTATGAAATGCCGACTAATCAGTTTGGCTGCATTTGTCTGTATTTGAGCACACAGTATTTCTCTGAATACCTCAGAATTCATCTGGCTGCTTCTGTCCTGTGTCACATCATAAATAAACACTAGTGACCCAGTGCCACTGGCAGCCATGCATACCCAAGGAATAGACAGGATAATAAAAAGATTTTTTTTCGAGGATCTCCAAGATAATTGCTTCAGTGGATGCAAGGTGAGGATTTAAGAAGTCCAAGATCAAGCAAAATCTGTTCTTAAAACTATTTTTCAATTTTTTCACATAAGAACAGCTGCAAATAGATCACTGTGGAGGTACAATTGAAAGAAATGTGTCATCAGAAAATGACTTATTGTATAAATTGTGTTTTTATGTTTAATATATTTTTTAAGATTTTTTTAAATCATTTTCTATGTCACCATCCTGAAATGCTGCAGTTTTTACTCTGGGCACTAAGCCTAGTCTGACAATTTTTTGTTCTGTAGAGATCACTTCTCAGCAGTCTTCTTATTATTATCATCACAGACACGGTTACAAAGAAAGGTGATGCCAATGTGTAGATTTACCAATCACCATAGGCATATTTGCATATTTGAAAGTGGTCATCAGGGAGATCTTGAGTGGGAGTATACTGTGAGCGCTGCCCCAGGGATTTGCATAAACCGCTTCCAGAATTTTACATTACACACCCATCTTGCACAAAAAGCCGCACACCCCTTTCTCAACTGTTTACCAGCTCGGGAGAAAACCTGATTGCGGGATTTGGTGTCACCCAGCTTTCCTGCACGTTGGATAGCCTATCCAGCATCCAGGAATAGTTGGTAAAGTCACATCAATCAGCCCCCCTCCAGAGGCCGACTAGCGCCTTTGCACCATGTTGTGTTTTTATGTGTGTTTTTTGTTTGTACTCTTTTTGTTGTCACTTTTAAAACATACTTGGCCAGTCTGCTCTGCTATTCCATACAGTAAAGAGAAAGGAGAGACCAACACTTATCAACAAACTTAGGGCAAAAACACAATATTTTGGCCTTTGTGGGATGTCTGTGGATATATTTACTGTATACACCTGTAGTTTTCCAGGTGCTTCCGATGAATAAAAATAGCCTGAAGCAAACTTAATGCATACAGTCAAGCATGTTTAAACTACACATGAATCCAATGTCATACAGGTACAATGTGCCCTTACCTCTTTCCTTTACCATGACAAGCAGTCTGGGTCACATGCACCATGCAGGAAATTTAGCACCTCAAGCGGGAGTCCGGGAGATCTCTCTATGTCACGGGAGTCTCCCAGACATTCCGGGAGAGTTGGAAAGTATGACAATAGGTGATGGTCATAGCTTAACATTCCCTCTCCCTGCACAATGACCTATACAAAGATTACTGATAATGCCTAGAAAACTCTCTCATGGAAGTTAATGAGTCGTTGTCTATTCACAGGCATTTTTGTCTTTGTAGCTGCTATAATAGATATTGCTAAATAGAGGGTGGGAAACCTTTTATTTGCACAGGGCCATCCGGATATTTTACACATCATTCACGGGCCATGCAAAATTAACTTAAACATTTAACTTAAAACTTAGCCTGCTATATTTAGTCAGTTATTTAATTAATTCACCCCTAATGAGATGGCTGAAATTACTTCTCTCCTTGACACAAGTGCAGATGTACAGTACATTTCTGAATAGATGAGTACATATGCAGCAAATCTCATCCATGCAGTTTCCCCACTACAGTACATTGAAGAAAAAAGGCACGGATGACAGTTCTCACTACAGTATGGTCTCCACTTCCACTCCACCGACTTTCCATGCCATGCGCCTGATTCTCTGCTACCCTCGTGCTCTGGTGTTCATGTCTCTTTTGACATCTTAGATGTCCTCCTTCCCCAAGTTTAGATGCAATACACCCCAGTCTCCATTCCCCCTATGCTATGAAGTCACATGCACTAGAAATGGTACTGATGTGCTCAATGTCCCCAAGTTAGCAAACAACTGGCGAGAGCTTTGGAGATCAGTGGTAGAACATTGGGAAGTAGCAGCCTGAGCAAGGTCAGATACTGTGCATGCGCTGGTTTCCAAAGGCTCCAGGCACTTGTTTGGTGACTCAAGGACATCAAGTCCAGAGATGGAGGTTTCCCACCGCTGCTCTCAATGCTGTTAAAAGCAGCTAAGGCAAGACGCTTATTTCCATAATCATGTACAGAAAAGAGAATTAAAAATCTACAATCAGAAAAAGAAAAATTGCTAGGAGGAAAATAATTTATGTCAGTATCTAGTTTTAATAAGTAAAAAAAAATATTGGTAATGCATTCCCTTTAAGGCCTCAATTTGCACAATTTGCACAAGTCACTATAGTACAAGTCTCTTTATATGGGTCAAGTAACCTTTTAGGCCCCTTCAGGATCCAAAACAAGTTATTGGAGCGAAACTGTCTTCTGTTTTGTTTGTGTTTGTCCAACCGAACTCTAATATTTATGCTTGATTTTCATTATCTGTGGTGGTTAAAACCAACTGAAACTGAACTTGCCTGCATTGCTAATACCTATGGGAAATGGTTTGCTGTATAAAGGAATACCCGTAATGCATACACCATTTTCTGCATCTGAGCTCTGCCAGACCTTTCCTGTAAAGTTTATACATGCACTCTGTTCGCCATAGAGATCAATGAACGTAGTTTCAAGTTTGTGTTCTGCTTACAGGGTCCCAGTGATGTAGTGAATGTGAAGGTTCTGCCAAAGCTAAATCCAGGAAACGCTACATTGACTTCATATAGAAGTTGCAGAAATCAAAGAGATATGAGATTCAGGGGGACTATTATTTATCACTCTAAAGTATGGTGCACGCTAGGGAATGGATAGTATAAACCTCGGAGGTGCATTAAAGCAGTAGAGCTGTCTGTATGCATGAGATGATCAGCTCTGTGTTGTATCAGTTTAGCAGTTCTCATTCTTGTGTCTTAGACAAAACCCTTAATATTCTGTTTTTCTCTTTCTCAGCCATGCATCTGTTTGGCCTCAACTGGCAGCTACAGCAGACAGAAAATGACACTTTTGAGAATGGAAAAGTAAATTCGGAAGTGGTGCCAACACATACTGTATATGTGCCCGCTGGTGATAATGGTAAGAAATTGCAGCCAATATTTTAGAAGTAATTGCTTGCCTCTTATTATATTTTCCTGTGAATTCCTATTTACTGCCACACATTATCATATTTGTTTTGTAGAACATCCCATTAACCCTGTAATTAATGCTATTATTTTTTTAGCAGGTTTAGTTTACCTCACATGGCAATCCACAAAGAAACCCTGTAAAATAACAGTGCTATATCATAGGTTACAGTTACAATGAGTTTGTAATAATAATATTATTATTACTACTGCTACTTTATAACAAATAAACACATTCCCTGATCCATTGTATTCTCACCCACCTCCCCCCAGTATCTAAATCCACTTAGTATACCCTCTAATTTACAGTATCTAAACATAACTGCAGTATTTAGGTCATCTGCTACTTATTTTATACCCTTATATATCTGTTCTGCCACCATCTCCTTTTCTAGCAGTGTTTATTTTTGTCATTCCCATTGTTAGTGTGCTCCTACTGTGTTCAGAACTTTAGGCATTGTTAGTGCTGGGTTGCCTGAATGCCAGGTCCTTCCTGTTCTCAAGGCGGTAGGATCCAACAATCACCAATTAAACCTCTGACTTCTAGATTTCTGTCTGTTCATGGTCTTCAGTCCTCATCCAGGACAATGACTAAGTACGAGGCGGTATCAGAAATAGAGCCATAAGGAATGCTTTATCTCCCTTGTAGGGGAGGACAGATGAGGACACGTAAACGTAATATTTGACATAGAAATGGGTTTATTTTTATTTTTTTCCTGATTTTTTTGGGGGTTTATATTATTTGTTGTTGCTTATTTGTACATGGTCACCTTGTTTTCCAACACTTTATACAGAATGCCTTTATGTCATTAGTAGAATAAACTTTCTCAATCATAGCATCGTGATCTGTTTTCTTTCCATTGGAGATATTTCTTTCCTGAGTGTGGAGGGTTAACCTGTCTCTATTGCCCTCTGCAAGGAGCAGGTGAAGTTCCTATAATATTGTATCACTTAAAAGAATATTGATCTTTTTTCACAAGGTTTCCTGTTTCATGCAGATTGCTGTGTATGACAGAATATCAGCCGTGTGAAGTTATGTTGTGTGGTTATTTGCACACAAACATGTAATATGTTACCTAAAGTCCTTCCATAACACTCATGTTACATCCAAGGTTATGTCATAGGGTGATAGCATGCTATTGATTGTCTATATATATTTCACCTTGCCGTATGACTTACTGAATAAGGAAGCACATTTTGCAGTCTGCTCTCCTCCAAACCGAGCAGGTTCCCTTAATGGTTTTCTTTGCACATTAGCAATGGATGTACCTGGTCAAATTATTCTGCATACGGTAAATGTGGCATATGTGTCACTGTTTGAACAAGTGATGATAGCTTCAGATATGAACTCTCTGCTCACAATCTGCTATTACAAGCATTGAAATTAAATCACCCGACCGTTATGTGACATGCTGTATAGTATGGCTCTTGAATTCTAAGCAGAATCTTCTATTCAGTTCAGAATATTATTAAAAAAAAAAAGCTTTAATACACATTGATTGCATGAAGAATAGGCTTAGGTGTTATAAGCAAATCCCACATTTACAATGCTGGTGTCTTGTGTGGCAGAGGGGCTTTTGTGCTTTCTCAGGTGCCAGAGCCCTGAAGGGACAACTACCTAATTCTATGCCACTGTAAGGGTGTAACTTAAAGGGGTTGTCTCACTACATTGATTCATCTTACCTCAGTCCTGTTTTGTTGGTTTCATTTTGAATTTAGGGGCGATTTACTGGCTTCCACTAGGCTGCAGTAGAAGCCAGGTCTGTAGCTATAGCAAGCAGTGCTGTCAGCCTATCAGGAAAGATCAAACAGGTCTGTAGTTATAGCAACCTGAGGAGCTGATTCAGCACATACAAGAGGGGATATCTAGGAATAGGTAGGACACTGTTAATGGACTTATATTGAGAAGTGACTTGTTTTTGCAAGATCTTTAACATAAAAAGCAAACTTTGTAGTGAGACAACCCCTTTAAGGGTGTGCAAAGACAGCAGTCGCTACTGGGTCCTGGAGCCTGAGAGGCCCCAAAGCCCAATACAAAGATACCAGTATTATAAATGGCAGATGGCAGGTGGGAGACCATTTATAGATTTTCCATTGGAGCCCAGAAGCTTTAAGTTACTTGCAGTGTGAAAATTTGGGAGTCAGAATGTATAAAATTCCATTGCTGCTGTGGGTCCTTAGAAGTTAGTCAATACTCAGTTACCATCACAGGTACCTCCTGAAAATGATGGTTATTGCCAGTGATTCCCCATATTTGGGCACTATGAAGTACAAGTAGAACAGTTTGGATGATTTTTTTTTTGCCAAAAGAGAATTTGTCTAGAAATGTTTGTTTTGCATATGCTGACAAAATTAGCTCCATTTCATTGTATACAGACTCGGTTGATGAAATGCAGAGTTGATAATAAATAGTTTAAATTAATGTTTCTTCTTTAAATTAAACATAATCAAAGGGGTTGTCCAGGTTTTTTCTAAAATAAATTTAAAGGAAACCTGTCAGATAGTCCATGCTGGTGGAACCATGGGCAGCATAAATTAGCTGCAGTAAGGTGTATTTCAGCCTGAAATGCATCAACGTTTTAGAGTAAAACACTCCCTAAAACTGAGCCAGGTACAGGGGAAAATGCCGTTGATGGGAAAAAGTCCGATATGCAGCTCCTCCCAACCCCATAGCTTAAAGGAGTGTTCCATTTCTATCAAAATGCTTGTCCAGGCATCCTCAAACTGCGGCCCTCCAGCTATTGGGAAACTACAACTCCCATCATGCATTTATATTATCTTTAACAGTGGGAATGATGGGAGTTGTAGTTTCCCAACAGCTGGAGGACCGCAGTTTGAGGATGCCTGTGCTTGTCAGTTTAATGTACAGATTCTCCCCACCCCCTTCAGCTTAAAGGGGTGTTTTCCGGGACCAGGGTCTCACTAGGACTAGTGGTGGCACTGGAAAGGAAAAGGTTTAGAAGGTGAGTTTTTTCCTCTGTTTTGATACCTTCCCCAACTGGCTCTCAATCATTTTTATAACAATGGAAAACCCCTTTACATGACAGACCTCTTCCTTGTTGGAAAAATTGGAAGAGGTCTGTCAGTTAAGCAGAGCTGGACGCATCTCCTCTGGCTGTGCTATATCTCCCGTGCTCAATTTTACAAGGTGTTTTACTCTGAAACGCCATAGGTATTGCAGGGGAAAAAAAAACTTTACCGAGACCTAGAATCCTGCAGCTATTTCAAACTGCCCATGGTTTGGCCTGCATGAGTGAGCTGACAGGTTCCTTTTAAAGGGGTTTACTCACTACAAAGACTAGCTTTCAAAATGAACGGACAGTTAAATGAAGACTTTTTCTAAATACATTGGTCAACAGATTTTACTTTACTCAAGAGATAACAGCATTTTGATGTGCTCTGGAGTGCACACAAGTTTCTATAGTAACCTGCATGCCAGTCCATACTATTTTATCTGATCTGAGCAGAGAGTGACATCACCTAGAGCTGCAGAGAAAAACTAATTATCTCTAACAAGATTAGCTGTTATTGTACTATTAAGCCTTTGGTTTTACTCCTTACAGCCTATATAGCTTTGTTAACTTACATATTAGATCTCCTACACTGCTCTTAGCAATGTCTCAGCTAAGTACAGGGAGGGACTAAATATGCTAATTGCTGCTATAGAACCACCCAACGCCTGAGGGGGTCAGAGTCAAAGAAAAGCTGGCTGTGACTTAAACTGCAGAGTAAGAAAACCCCTTTAATATACTCCTGCTGTATTAAAATAAAAACACATACTCACCTGATCACTGTCCAAGCAGTGATGCTTGATAGTCTCCCCCTTTCTTCTGCTTTCAACTGACTGACAGCGGTTGGCTGGTGAGCGCTGCAAGTATTGATTGGCTGCAGAAATCACATTCCATTACTTGACATCACCTTTCGGAAATTAACTACTCTGAGCAGAATTGCGCTGTGTCAAAACAGGAATTTTTTTTAGAACATCAACAGTATCTCAAATTTATTGTTTAGGAAAGACCTGAATAACCTCTTTAAAACTGAAATAAAATCTTTTATATTTTTGCTTCCGGTTACTTAAGAAATTAAATTGATCTTCTGTGTTTTTAGGGTCATTATTATGTGTGGAGTAATAAGTGTTTTATAGCTATAGGAGACCACCTTGGTTCTATTGATCGGTTTAATTGTTTCCTTTCAACATGATGATCTTTGAGCTTGGTCTATATCACTATATAGCATTGACACATGTGTATGGACCATAGCTCACACTTAGTGGTAACTTAAACATTGTGTTGATCATATAATGTGTATAAACATTGTTTTGATCATAATGAGTTTAAAGGGGTTTTGCCACAATCTCATTTCATCCCTCCTGCCTCCAGCTCTTCAGCTCTGTGTGCTCAGAAGGGGGGGGGGGGGTGTGTGATTTGTTTGAATTGCATATCAAGTGACCCAGCAGGATGACATCACCAGGCCTGTCCTCTCTCTAGTCAAAGAAAGGTCTGTTTATGTACAAAGCTGTGAGTAGCTACAATGTAGCTCAGAGGTAAAGCTTTTACCTCACAGCACAAGAGTCCTAGGTTCTAATCACTGCAGGAACCAAACCGGTGTTTTTTTTTCTCTTTATCAATGCACAGACCTGATTGAGGTTTCTTTTTTACTTATTTGCACCGTTTGACTAATTACAAAGAAGCACAGAGGACAGGAGTAGAGTGACAGCTCCTGGGGTTTGAACACTCAGTAGCTGCCTGAGGAGAGAGGTGATGTCTGAGCATGTGCGACCAGGACTGAGGAGCTCTCAGCTATGGTCGTATCCCCTGGAGATGAGCTGTAAACAATGGATCACTAAAGGAGCAGCTAAAACAAAAGCGGTGCAGAATTTTTAATAATGATGAATGGTGAAAATGTTTATTATGTAATTTACAAACTTCCCACGTCAATTTTACTTCGTGGCAAAACCCCTTTAAGTAAAAAAAAAATGAATTGGTCAAATCTTTTAAGAAAATTAATTGCTTATAAAGGGCTAAATCATAATCCTGGTACATCTCTTTTTAGGTTATGTGCACTTTTCCATAAAGCAGTTTTTAGTTAAATGGTCAGATGGTCAGGGAGTGTAGCTTTGACACATTATATATAGTGATATAGATATATATATAATCGAGTTACCACTAAGTGTGAGCTATGGTCCATACACAAGGGGCTTAATGTGTCAAAACTATACTCCCTGACCATCTGACCATTTAACTAAAACCTGCTTTATGGAAAAGTGCACATAACCCAAAAATAAAAGTACCAGATGACTTAGCCTTTTATAAGCAATTCATTTTCATAAAGGAGTCATCCAATTATTTTTTTTACTTAAAGGGGTTGTCTCACTACATCGATTCATCTTACCTCAGTACTGTTCTCTTGGTTTCATTTTGAATTCAGGGGTGGGTTTACAGGTTTCCACTAGGCTGCAGTAGAAGCCAGCTCTGTAGCTATAGCAACCAGTGCTAGCAGCCTATTATGAGAGATTGAACAGGTCTGTAGCTATAGCAACCAGTGCTGGCAGCCTATCATGAGAGATTGAGCAGGTCTGTAGCTATAACAACCTGAGGAGCTGATGCAGCCCATACAAGAGGAGATATCTAGGAACAGGTCGGACACTGTTAATGGATATATATTGCAAAGTGACTTGTTTTTGCAAGATCTTTAACATGAAAAGCAGCAATCCTTGTAGTGAGACAACCCTTTTAAGCTCATTATGATCAAAACAATGTTAATACACTTTATTGAATATATGTATTTTAAATTCTGTTTGTACATTATTTACAGTATTATGTTTATGGCCGTAAGTGATAATGTTCCGTTCAGAATGTCACCCTTTACTACTACATACACTATAGAAGCACCGGCCTCCTGACTAGCGGGCATGCCCAGTAGATAAATATCTACTAGGCATGCACACTATTCAAGACTAACACTCTTTTTTTCAGTTGCTTTGTTATGTTTTAATGTGTCCTTTGTATATTTTACTATTTATGTACTAAGAAAATTATATTATTTAAACACAAATACATGTTGATCCTTTGTTGTAGGTTTATCTCATGAGGCCATCAATTCTAATGTGTAATTGTCCACTGCCCTCCCTGAAAGCAATGTAGTGTGACGTTACGTTCAGGGAGGGCAGGGGGCAGCTATGCCCTGCAAATAATTCTCCTCTGAGCATGCACGTAGTAGTAATGGCTGACGTTCCATGTGGAATGTCATACTTTACGGCTATAACCATAATACTGTAAATAATAATTCAATAGAGTGCAAAAAGATAGTTTTTACCATAATAAGCTTAATTAAATAATAAAGAAAAGTTAACTGGAAACCCCTTTGATATCTAATGTAGTATACATGAGAATTTAGTTTAGTTCTACACTCTTGAGAATAGGGGCAGGATGCAGGCCACCCCTAAACATTGCATGTGTGCATTATACCACTCCAGTGCTAGATAAGACTGCTCCATAGCTAAGTGATTGCACCTTGGGGGTACATTTACCATGTTAGTCCTGTACTTTGCAATGCTGTAAATGTAATGTAATAATAATAATCTTTATTTATATAGTGTCAACATGTACCACAGCACTTTACTATTCAGAAGGGAACATCTCTTCTCCTATGGAATGGAAACATTGGAATGGAAACATTTTCCTGTTCTGTTTCATTGAATCAGGTTATATTTTAGCTTTAGTGACCCATATTTATGTACATGGCAGTAAAAATTTCTATAGTTGCACATACATGGAATTCTGACTTATTCACAAACATTCCTTGGTGGTTGTCAAAGCTGAGAAGTACCTTCTGTCTTTTAGGGAAATCTGGTGGTCTGGGACAAGAAAACAATACAATTGACTCTGGAGAATTGGATGTTGGTCGGAGAGCGGTTCAAGAGATTCCTCCTGGTGTATTTTGGAGATCACAAATTTCCATTGATCAACCACAGTTCCTAAAGTTTAATATTACCCTTCAGAAAGATGCACTCATTGGAGTATATGGAAGAAAAGGGTTGCCCCCATCGCACACTCAGGTAATGCTGGAATTTTCTTGTTCTTGCTTTTTGTGTGTTTTTTTTAGCCACTATAGACCGTTATCACCTATCCCTAAGATAGCTGATAAGTATCTGACAACTGGGTGCTAAAATGTGAGCCCCGAGTCGCCTCTCCTCCCTCACTTCACTCACCAAGGAAATCAGTGGCAGTGGCTAAACATGTGCACTGCTGCTCAATTCAAAGAATATGAGACCAACAGAGTAAGTCGAGTGGCTGTACTGTACTTGGCTACCTTTGTTGGACTCAAAGACTTTGACACAGCAGCGGGTGCATGTTCAGCCGTAGCGGTGTTCAAAGACTTCCAAGCTACGTGAGTGCGGCAAGGAAAAACGAGGCCTATGTTTTAGCGATCTGCAGGGGTCACAGTGGTGGAATCCCCAGCAATCAGACATTTATCATCTATCCACAGGAAAGATAATAAATGTCTATGGTGGCACACCCCCCTTAAAGGGGATGTCTCACCATGCAGTGTTATAGAGCCATAGGCAGCTTCAGACTTACACTTTCTGGTTAGGCTGTGGGTGGTTCTATATCAGTGATTGCCCTATCAGCTCAGTGACATGACTACTGGACATTTACAAACTGTAGTGCACAAAGCTACAGAGCTCTAAAGGGTTAACGCTTGTCAGTGACTTAGATAAACAAGCTCCTGCTTTATTAATAACACTCAGCAGAGAGTGCCATCAACATGGTCAGACAGGGCAGCTTGGAGCAATGAGAGCAGAAAGAGAGCGCAAAGAGAGTTGGTTGGTAACCTAGAGAAACTTGTGTACAGAAGCAGTCGATAAAATCTCCTTCATCTCCTAAACAAAGCTAAATCAAAATAGCAATGTATCTGGTAAAAGTCTTTGTTTACCTTTGCCTACATATTTAAATTTAATCAATGTGGTGAGAATATCCCCTTAAGGAAGAAAATTCTCTTAAATGTATGTGATACTTGGCTGTTCTTTATTCAGGCAGAATTGTGGAAGGCTTAGAGTACATGTCAATATTCTTTGTGCTTGTGTCTAGCAGTAAATGTAATTGCATCCTAGGGGACAGGTGCATAAACACCCTCTCTTATCCATCGGCTACTTTTCTTTGGGCACCATAGCAGTGATATAGACGATCATCGTCATTCCTGCATAGGAGAAGGGGGTTTGAAAGAAGGTTACCCATTAACTGCTGTCCGATAGAAAACTTCTTCTTTGGCATTTATATGTCTTCCTAATAACTCCATTCTGGCTTGCATCCAGGCCTTTCTATCAATAAGTTGTGTTGTCACTTGTTAGATTGCGTGACAACATGCTGCATTTTCTTGTCATAGGTTTCCAGTAATGAGACATATGTTCCTTTAATGACTGAGGGAAATGTATAAGCTACCAGTGTTGGCATTTATGAGATCACACTGCTTCATCTTGGACAACTGTGAACATACTAAGCTGATACTATTTCAGCTTGTTTGCCATGGAATGATGGGAAAGTTGTTTTATACTGCATATGAATTAAAATATAAGATTAAGGCTGGTAAACATGTGCCATCTGTAATAATAGCGTGGAATTATATTACAGAGATGTTAGGTATTAGAATTACAACTCAATTACAAGTATACGTGACTGTAGCTATGTCTGCATATGTGGCTAACCCAATTCCACTATCAGTTTAAGGTGATTGAAGGAAGTTGGCAGAGACTTTTTATTATTTGGTTAAAGGGAACCTGTCACATAGATTATGCCCCCCTTGCTGAGGGCAGCACACACTAGTGTCAGACCTGCTGTTCCCAGCGCTGTGCCCCTTATTCTGTAAGATGCAACAGTTTTAGAGCATTTACCCCTCAAATCTTATTCATGAGTATGTGTTAGCTCCACCCACCAAAGGCTAGCTCCACCCACTGACAGTTATTCACATGTTACTACCTATTCAAAGTAAAAGGTTTGTCAGTTGAGGTGGGCGGGGCTAGCCTCAGGTGGGCGGGGTTTGGAAAAAAATGACACTCTGAAGGACTCTTCGAATGACTCTTCTGGCTGAAAACTGCAGATTTGAGCATTAAATACACAAAAACTACAGCATCTTACAGAATAAGGGACACAGCATTGGAAACAGCAGGTCTGACAATAGCCTGTTCTGTCCTCAGCCAGGGGGCACAAACTATGTGACAGGTTCTCTTTAAAAGTGGCTTTTCCCAGCTAAAGGTTTGGATAACCACTAACAGACTAAAAGCTGATTTATGATAATAGAGATTTTCAGAGTTACAGTAGGAAACTACCATAGGTCTGCTATAGGCATAGTCTTTACTTGAAGTGAACCTGCCAGGTGATTTTTACTGCCCTATCTAAGAACACAGAAGGACAGAGGAAAAAAATGCTGAGCTCTGGGGTATATAGGGCTATATGATTTAGAGCAGGATTTCTGAGTAAAAAGCAAACTAAATCCTGGCAGGACTTCTAGAAGACAGTGAGAGTCCTGCTTATTTGGCCCCATACAGTGATTGACAATATACACACTAATAGAGGGAAATCTGTCAATCACTTTATGTGGGAGGGGTAAGCAGGACTCTTGCTGCTTAATAGGAGTCCTGTCAGGATTTTCTCTAGTTAGTTACCATACATACTATTGATATATGATATAGTGATACACTCACGGTTCTGAAGATTACCACCATGAAGACCAAAGGATGACTATGTATCTTGCCCTTTATAATAAAAAAAATAAACTTACTCTACTCAAGGAGGAGCACCCACCCCAAAAGGTGCAACCCCACCTATCGGTGACTGACCCTACAGCTAATAAACCATAAGAATCACAAAATAATGAAAAGTTCCAACGCGTTTCACAAAATAGATCATCAGGGGACAATGATGCCTACGGATTAAAATAATGGTAGTGCCAACTAATGTGATGCCATAATGCTACTACTCTAAATCATATAAACCTATATAACAAAAAGCTCCGCTTCTTTCCCTCTATCATATCCTACTCTCAGCTACCACAGCACACATCACCTAACAGGTTGACTTTAAATGGAGTTCCTTGGTCCTAAATTGAACCGAACAGTATTTTCAAGGATTTCAGTCCACTATTATCATAATTTTTGATATACATGTTTTGCTATATGGAATGTAGGGACCTTTCTTCAGCTTAAGAGATATGCGTCCACTGAATATTGAATTATTTATGAGGCAACCATATTGTGATCCTCAGCCTTGTATTCTGAATTTGACATTATCATCTTATGATGGACATTGAAATATTACGTGGCAACATAGGTTGTTATTTAGGGAAGATAGAAGATACTAATAAATGACATTAGACTTTTTTTTTCCTGAAAACAGCAGTGAATAAATTGTGTATTATAGTCATAAGAGAGAGTTATTATCTGTGAATGTTTACAGATAGTCTGTTCTAATATTTTTTGATGTACTAATATTTGTCACTGTTCTGTGTTTGACAAATTTAAATAAAGCAATTGTATAGTTATAGGGGATGGAACAGGATGTCATCTTAAAGGGTTTGTCTAGGTTTGGATAGCCTTGTTTTATATTGTTGTCTCACACTGGAGTTGAACACCCCATTGATCAATTACAGTAAGGGGAGCTCCATGATAGAGCTGTAAGTAAAGCAAAGTATATTATGCTGGACACAAATTTTGGTGGGCAACAGTTGCCACAGAGCTGTCTTAACAAAATGATGGGCCCCTGGGCATAGTAATGCAGTGGGCCCTGACATGACATTATACTTGGCCATGCCTCGCCCTCCCCCCCTCTCTCTCCAAGAACACCCATATTATCACACCACTTAAGTCTGGACACCAGAAGCCTGCAGCCTATAAGACTAATTGGAAGGGCAGGGAGCCTTAGGCTCCCTTCTTCACCATGGTTTTTATATCTGCACGTCATAAAAACACACAAACAGTTAAATAAGCAAAGCCAACCAAAGGATCTAGGGTATGTTTCTTGTATTCCTGTGACATACAGCATTTGGGGCCTCTATACTTGTGGGGCCCCCGGGCAACTGCCTAGTGTGCCCAATGGAAAAAATGGCCCTCAGTTGCCCTACTATATTTTACACAAGATTATGATGCCATGAACTCAAAATAGCCTGAAAGGACATAATAAAAATCAGGGTTGAAGAGCAGGCCTGGTCAGAACTGGGAACAAGACAACCAGGAAATTAGATAGAGGCAGAGAACAGGAGCTGGATGGGAATTTGAACCTGGAAAATGAGACATGGCAGAATCCAGGAGCAGGCCAGGAATTGGCATTGGGAACACAGGAGCAGGAACCAGAAAAAAGTACAAGGACAGGAAGAAAAAAACAGTACAGACAGAGTCCACAGGAACAGGAGTCTAAAGAGTCTAGAACTTGGGCTATTCTGTGTCAATGCTCATTCAAAGATTCTGGAGGCTCTTACCAGCTTAATCTTTGGCAACAAGTCATCCGTGACAGCAATGCCACTATACACACTTGCTGAGAGAACGTAGGAGGGTGGTGCTGGACCGGGAGCACCAAGTACACAACTACAAGCACTTTTTGTAACACTTGTTTATTTTAGTTCCATCAGCTACTATACATGTATATACGTACAGCAGACCTATGATATTGTAGATATAAAGTATGAAGACCCTTCACATCTCCTGACTGTACTTGTATTTCCCATATTCAATAATTATGAGGCATCTTTTCATGAATAAACCGATAACTGGATGTTAGACCGATTCATATAATGTTTTGAGCCTCCGTTGAGGGTATGTCTCGGAATATCTTGAAAAAAGCTTTAGTATCTGGCACTAAACATAATCCAAAAGAGACTACATTTGCTTCATAGTTTCCTAAGTCTTAGCTGCGGTATACATTGTATATGGAGGCTCAGACTATGCTATGAATGGAGCCTTTCTAGTTGGGGATGCATCATCAATGTATTTATTTCTAGGAGAAGTAACAGAGAAAGAATAATAGGGTTATGAGAAAAGATACTCCAGGAATAGAGGTGTTTACTAAAGCAGACATGTCAGGAGGGGTGTAATTTGAACTCAGCTATTGTGGATACATTTCTAAGCAGGATAGAATACAGCTCAATAGTTTTACTAGTAATCCTGGCAGCTAGTACCCATGAGAATGACCTAGTGTGTAAGATAGGGTCAATTGGTTTTACACATAATAGCATCATTTGCCTACATGACTGGCTGCTCATTTTGCATTACATGGGATAGATAAGGCTTAAGAGAGATTTTCTGAATAATAATGCATAAATAGCAGTAGAACACGTACATACAGTAATTAATTTAT
The DNA here is from genome assembly GCA_025379985.1 of Phyllomedusa bahiana. Classification (NCBI taxonomy): domain Eukaryota; kingdom Metazoa; phylum Chordata; class Amphibia; order Anura; family Hylidae; genus Phyllomedusa; species Phyllomedusa bahiana. Next base: position 160,403 of record JAODAL010003343.1, read on the forward strand.
GACTGCTAGCTTTGTCTACCCTAAGCTTGCAAAAAAAAAAAAAACCTGCCATGACAATAGGTTTTTTTTTACTTGTTTTTGAGGAATAAATTTCACGACAGGAATTTTTACCCCTTGCTTGTCCGTTTTTAAGCCAAAACAATTCGAAATTTTTAAAGTCCCTTTTTTGGGCACTTGCTAAAAAAGTGAGTTTTCATTGCAACACAAGGATCAATATGTTTATTTAAAGAGACTTTTGGAAATAACAAAGGACTTTGATGGCTTAAAGCAAAATTAAATGAAGGTGAACATACATCCTTTATGTTTACTGAATGTAATGAATTTGTTTCATTAATGGAAAAAAGTGTCTTAAAAGACAAGTCAATCCAGATGACTCCCTCCCAACCTTATCATGTATTTGAATGAAAGGCCACCAAATTGCTAGCAAACTGCTGGAAAGTGCTGACAAAGTGTGTATCTTTCTACTACTTTTTTTTTTTTTATTCCATTCAGAGCGGAACAAATACATTGCCAACAGTTCATTGTGTTTTGATAGCATTACATGTCTATGTTGGTTTTTAAAGTTCCCCAAAAAACCCAATAAATGTTTTTAATGGGAAAACTGATTTTCCTTAGCAGGGTAGGAAGGGGAAGGGTTGATGTAATAGGAAATTTTGGGGGCCCGTACCCCTCCCATCCCGCTGTTTATAAGGGGTTTTTTTAATTTAAAAAGCTGAATATTTAAAATAACACCGCTATGCAAAAACCTAAAAAATCCACCGTTTGTTTTGATTTAAAAATTTCATCATATTATACTAGCAAAACACTATTATATCACAGTAACGTGAGTCCTGGAAAAATTTAATTTTTAAAATTAAAATAATATAAAAAAAAACCTTTAAAAATACCCGTATCTCACAAAACGTAAATTTCACCCTTACATTTTTGTAAGGCCACCGTCCCTGTCTCAGCGCGGGGGGGCAAAATTTTGTGACGTCATAGTCCCCTCATGGGTAGAAAGGGGGGGCCGGGCCCCCCTAATAGGCCTTAAAAAAAGGGCTTTCACCTTCAGAGAAAAAAAAGAAGGGTTTCAGGAGTCTAAAAAACACTTTTTCAAATTTTTGCTTGACTAGGAAAAAACAAAACATTTCATCTGTTTAAATTTTTGTTTTTTTTTTTTTTTTAAAAAGTGCTGGCCCTTTAAGACCCCCTCGAAGTTGGGGGGCAAGTCGCCCCCAAAATAGCTCGATGGATAACAATGTTAAAAGTTTTAACAAAGTAACTTGCTTTTGGCTAGGGGAGTCTAAGTGCAGGGGGTTGCCTGTGAAATCTAAACCCTGTGCACACCAGCAAAAAATGTTTAAAATAGATGCTTTTTAAGCTATGGGGGGAGGGGGGCCAAGCCAAAAGGTAAACTCCGTCAACTATGTCCTCGGGCTTGGGGTCCCCGCAATATTGTAAGGGGGGGGAACCCCCCGGGTTTCCTGGTACAAGCAGCTTTGCCCCTCCCGGGTTCCCCCGCCCCAGGTTTTATTTTCCCCCCACACTTTATAAGGAACTCCTGGGACAAAAATGAAAGTAAAAAACCTTTCCTTGTAAAAAATGAGGTTTCATCCTCTGGGTTGCTAAAAGGGCAAGGGATTTGAGGAAAAATTTATTTCATCCACCTTAAAAAATTTTTGTGTTTTTGTGTGGGGTGATAGGGGCTCTTTAAGGGCCCAGGGCCTTAGGCCTTTTTAGGTGGCCCCTCCTAACCGGGGTTTCAGAATAAGATGCGGGGGGGGCCCCCGCAGCTCCACCTCGTAGGTAGTTGGGGAAATGTTGTGTTCTTTTTCCGTGGGGGCAGGAAAGAACAAATGGGTTAGCAGCAGCACAAGCAGCTACCACAGGGGCCGGGCCCCCCTAAGGACCCGGGCCCAGTAGCAGCTGTTACATCTGCTTTCCCCCCGGGGAGTTTACCCCCTGATATTACCAAAAATTTTCAACAATACTTCATTTCACACAGTCATATAAACACCCCCATATACACTCCCCCCGGCCCCTTTATTAGGTTAAAACCTGTCCCAAATGCTCATTAACACTTAAAAATTTAATCAGCCAATCATTGGGCGGGGGAAATCAGGCATTTAATGCATTTTTGAAACCAATGGTCAAGACAATCTCCTGCAGTTCCCAAAAAAAACATCCCGTTTTTGGGGGAAAAAAAGGTGGTTTTTAGTTTTCTTTTGAACTGGCAAAGGTTTTTTGGGTTCCTAAGGGCTGGTTGAGTTTTTTAAAACTGGGTGATTCTGGGGTTTTTACGCACAACCATTCTAAAGGGGTTTTCAGAGAAAAGGTCCGAAAAGAAAAAACTTTCCCCGTGACGGCAGTCCGGGGGGCGGGGAAAAGCCTTTGTTTTATTTCCAGAGGTCAAAGGAAATGGGGAGACTTTGGGTTGAGCTGAAAAAGAAAGGCAACAGTGACTTCAAAAAAGCCCCCCGTTACAACCCAATTTTGGAAAAGAGCCCTCCGGGAAAGCACAGTACGGCGAACCCTTTTAGGCAGATGGGGTTTGAAAAAGCAGGCAGAAGACCACAAACCCGGGGCCACCCCCCTTTCAACTAAGAACAAGGGGAAACTGAGGCTCCAATTTGCCCCAAACTCATCGAAATTGGACAGTAAAGAAATTTGGAAAAAAAAAGTTGCCGGTTTTGAAAGAGTCCCTCGATTTTTTTTTGGGTGCGAAATTTTGGATGGTAAAGGGGCAAAAATTGGCGTAAAAAACATGAAAAAAAATTGGGTCCATCCTGCCTTGTATCAAAAGGTTCAGGCTTGGTGGGGGGTTGTCATGGGGTTTTGGGGGGAAAATTTTTTTGGCACTCTTTTGGGGGCCCCCGGGTCCCAAATTTTTAGCATTTTGGGTTTAAAGGAAAGCCTGAGTATTTTTCTTGTCCCTGTTCCCCTCCCTTTTTTTTCCCACAATGTAACCCAACATCTGATGGCTACTTTCGCAGGTAAGCGCAGTCATAAAGTGGAATCATCCAGATGGTTTTTTTTGAAAAATGGCAATGAGTTCACTGTACTCAAATGGCCCCACATCACCGATACAATCCAATAGAGCATCTTTGGGGGATGGGGGTGGAACGGAGATTCGCATCAGGTTTGTGACTGACAAATTGCGGCAACTGTGTGATGCCATCTGTCAATTGGACCAAAATCTTTTGAGGAATTTTTTCCCAGCCCCTTTATTGAATCTATGCCACAAAGAATTTGGGCAGTTCTAAGGGAAAAAAGGGGGGTCAACCCCGTTATTGCATGGTGTACCTAATAAAGTGGCCGGTGAGTGTATATCAGTGCAGAGCAGAAGGTGAAACTATGCAGCTGTAATTTAACAGTCACACAGTTATGTCTATTGTTGGGTGTACTGCAAAGCGTAAATGAGTGGCATGTTTTTAATTATTCACTCTTTGGTCAGGACTGGAGACACAACTTAAACCAGCCTTGAAAGTTGGAACATTTCAGACAATAATTCCTGAGGCAAATTTGCAAGTATTCCTATAGACTTTTAAATATGCATTGTATGTGGCTACCACATAAATCAGATTTTCACTTCAGAAGGAATCTAGGATTGGTATAAACTAGAGAAAGCCTTCTGTAAACAGACCTGGCCCTCATGAGATCTGCATAAGGGACATGTTACTATGATAAATATGTAGCATCAGTTTGATACTATTGGGATTAATTCTAGTGCAAAAAACAGAATATTCAAATAGCAAAGGTGAATGACAGATAACACACCCTTATATCGTGGCCAAAAAGTTATCTATTTTCGATACTTCTCAATGGCTTTTGTTGTAATCTAAGAACAGATAACATAAACTGCCATCACCGTCAAGTTAAACTTTGCTACATCTGTAGCGCTTTACTTCACATTTATAGTGATCAGCAGCCATCAGCATGAGATTGACATTAGAAAAAAAGGAATTGATGTTTAAAACTAAATAATTGATTTTTGAAGCAGTTTCTTTAGGTTAAAAACAAGACTGCGGAGAAGTGAAAAGCTCAATTTTGATTTTCAAACATTAAGGTAACCGTTTGGAGCAATCTAGACATCCACTGTGATGATGATTGCTACCGAAGAATTGTAACTTTGGACATAAATACAAAATAATAATAAAGACTGTCATAAAAGAGGGGAAAAATCAAACAGTCGCTCAAGCACACACTTTTAACAACTCTATTAGCAGTCCATTTTGTATCTAGGTTTCTTAAGTTATAAGTGTTTCATTTTGACTTTTTAAAAAAAAAAAATGAGCAAATTGTATGTGTACACAGTCCAGACCTTTTGAAGTGTAAATTAAAAAAAGCACAGTGCACTTACCCTGTGGTGATCCATTACTGTCATTGGTTTCAAAAATCCACTTTCAGATGTGTGCCAAATGAAATCAGTGCTGCTATTGTCTGGGCTGAATAAATAGTCCACTTGACCTGTTTTGTATTGTGTCTTAATATTAAGGCCTATAAGCCGGGTATGTTACGTCAAAGAGGCAGCATTGGGTTTAATAGAGCATTACTACTTTTTTTAAGTCTTTTTTTTTTCTCAACTTCAGCCTTTTGTCCCTTAAACCCAAAACTAAATGAATTGTGCCTGAGGTTTCCTTTTTCCGTTTCATTCTCTGCTAGGACGTGAGAAAATAGATTGAGAGCTTCTATGTAGTTCAATTCACACAATACATAGACAAACAGAAGACAGAAACTCGGCTGCGAAAAAGCAATAGGCAAAGAAACAGAATAGAAAATTATGACATTGGACTGTGATCCTCAAAGTTATCGGTTATTGACTTTGTGCTGTGAAGTCTGCATATTGACTGACAAACATCCTAGGAGAAAAGTTCTTGTTCTCATTCCATAAGGAATATGATTGCATTGTGTATCTGCCTCATTAGTCCTATATGGAGGTACTGTTGGATTTTGTAGACCTTTGAAAACGGATAATGAGCTGGCCAGAGGCGAATAGACGGCTGTTATCATGTTTTTAAATAAAATACCTTATAGAATTGTGGCATATAACGCCATGTTTTATTAATTTTAATCATGATGAATAATTTTATAGATTTCTGCATGAAAAAATTACTCAACCTAAATATGAAGATCATGCACAATTCTATATACCTAAGTGTGCTATAAAAAAGATGGCCTCTTAGAACAAATCTAAATATAATATGTTACTAATTTGGATGCACACTATAAGGCAATGTTCACACAGCTTATTTTGGACGTATCTCGCTCCGTATTTCGCGCCGTACTGTGCAAAATACGGGGCGAGATACGTCCCAGTCATTACGGTAATCCATAGTTCTCATAGAGAACTATGAATTACGTCTCCTCTCCCTGCTCGCACAATACGGCAAGCGGGGAGAAAAGTGACATGTCAATTATTCACAGCGTATACGCGCCGAGAATAATGAATGTCTATGGGGCTGGCGAGCTAACGCCCACCCCCCGCCCCACCCCCGTTCACACAGCTTAATTGCGGGGCGAAATACGTCCCGCAATTAAGCTGTGTGAACATAGCCTTACCCTAGCAGCCAACAGTTGCCATATGGCCCAACAGTTGAGGGGCCCACTGAATTGAAAGTACTTTTTGTAGAAAGTGACTAGTTGGTGGCTTTGTGTTAACTAGCACTACTATGTGGGCTCTCTGATATATGGAGCCATTATTTTATCAGTCTCCTGCTTCTGTCATAAGGTGTCATTTAAATATGATGCCCTTTAAATTCTAGTTACGCTTTTGATATGTATATTTAATCATTTCTAAACACCCAGTAAAAATTTCCCTTTGAAAATTATAGAAAACTGTGTAACACAGACACAACTCAGTTTGCTACGAAGTATTAGACTGGGGTGTGATGGTTACCAACAAGCTAAGCAACAACATTCAATGGCAAGAAACAGCTGCAAAAGCATATACAATTTAATGCATAAAAAGAAATATAAAAAGATGTGATCCAAATATATAATACTATCCATCTATAAATTCTTTGTAAGGCCTATTGGGAAAAGAACTGAAGTTTGGGTCTGTCCATTTCAAAAAGGACATAGGAAGACCAAGAATGCAGGCAACTAGGTTAAAGGGGTTTTGCCATTAAGTAAAATTGATGTGGGAAGCTTGCAAACTAAATAATAAACATTTTCACCATTCATCATTATTAAAAATTCTTCACCATTTTTGTTTTTCCTGCTACCTTTTTAATCCATAATATACAGTTCATCTAAAGGGGTACGACCAGTGATGAGAGCTCTTTAGTACTGCTGCACATGCTCAGACATCACTTCTCCTTTCAGCTACTGTCAGTCTCTTCCCTGCTTAGTAATCGCACACACTAAGGGTATGTTCACCCGGCTTATTTTCAGGCGTAATTGCAGGGGTATTTCGCCGCATATTGTACTCGAAGGGATTACACGCCCTGAGTAATGCATGTCAATGGGCCCGGTGGGCTGCCAGCCCCTCCATGCTTTGGGAATACGTGCTGATCAGCGCGACTCCTAAAACACCCGGCGTATTGCGGTGCGTACTGTACGCACCGCAATTACGCTGTGTGAACATACCCTAACTCACTGCTGAGGCAGTGTTCAGCCCAAGGTGCTGTCATTTTACTCCCATCCTCTGTAGTCCTTAGTAATTAGTCAAACAAATAAATAAGAAAAACCTCAATGAGGTCTGTGCATTGAGACAAAAAAAAGTCCATGTTTGATTCCTGCAGGGATTTGAACCTAGAACCACTATGCTGAAAGCCAGAAGGGCTAACCAATCAGCTACACTGTAGTTACTCACAGATCTTTAGCTAAACAGACGATTATTTGGCTAGAGTGAGCACCCTGTGTGAAAAGGCAGGGTGAAGTCAGGAATGTGGGTCACATGATATGCAGTACAAATAAATCATACATTCCTGCTTTTGAGCACACTGAGAGCTGAAGCAGGACAAAGCAGGAATAAAATACCTTTGTGGTAAAACCCTTTTAACAAACAAAGGGCCTGGGAAGCTATATAGGAAAGGATTATTTACAGCTAGTCATTGAACATTGATATGCACTACCACAGGAGAAAGTTATTGCAAAAACAGTAATAACAGTTAGGGCATGTCCCCACGGCACGGGTTTTCGGCCGGTTTTTCAGCCGGTTTGCGGTTTTTCAGACCGCCTGAAAAACCAGCCGAAAATGATCACAATTGTGCTCTATGCAAAACCTGTGCAGCAGTCCCCACTGCACAGATTTTGCCATCGGACGGTTTTGCCGCGGCAAAACATTGTAGAAGCAAAATCTTCTGTCCGGTTTTCAGACGGAATCTGTGCTTCTCAATGGGAGGAGGGATGGCTGTTCTCCGCTCATCATGGAGAAAAGCCGCCCCCCCCGCGGCCGTGGGGACGGGCGCACAACCGGACAAATACCAGCCGGCAAACCGGCCGGGGTTTGTCCTCTGCCGTGTAAACACACCCTTATAGAGGGCTAGATATTTCTCTCATGACTGGTATTCACAGTTATAATTAACTTGTAATTATAGAGTTATAATTACAAACAATTATGTTAATTTGGTGTTGAGAAATTATCCAACTGCTGTGTGGGATCAGGAAGAAATCTCCCCTGTATCCCACCTTTAGTGAAATAAAACTGCCCAGTCTTCTGCAAGAATTTTGTCTTTATTCCACTTTATCAAGCTGCTAGGTTTTAGAAATGTAAAAATAGCTGGACTGGTGACTTTTTTTTAAATCTAACTATGTATCTATGTATACCTGTGACTTGGAAGCACACAGTGTAACATGTTATTGAACCAAATGATTTCTGTTCTCTTTTATATTTTATTAACAAACTACTGTAAATGGGAATGATCAGTATTTGGAGCACTAAACTTGTCCCCTGGGCTATAAGAGCAGCCTTGGGAAATACTTTGACCTCCTTGTGGCTTTACTTGTCGAGCTCTGGATTCGGTTAGTGAGAGTCCTTGAGATATATGATATATTTATTCAGGTTAAAATAAAAAAATAAAAATATATATATATATGTGTGTATATATATATATATATATTATATATATTATATATATATATATATTATATATATATATATATATAATAATATATATATATTTTTTTTTTTATATATTTCTAGGCCTCCAAATCAGACAGACTTTTCAAATGTACTGTATGAAGCACTTTTATTTCTAACAATTTGGGTTTTTCACACGGAAAAATGTAAAATGCATGTTAATTCCACACCAAAATCATTGTGCAGTCTGTGTTACATTATGAGTCCATAGGATATGATATTCGCACTGTGGAAAAAAATAAGTGGCATATCTCTTATTGATGTGGTTCTGATGCAGATTCCGCAGCAGTCAGACAGAACGTGGATTAGTTCCATTCAGTGTGACTAATCAACGTCCTTAAACTGTCGCAAAACCTGTGTATTGCATTAGATTCCTACCACAGATCCACAGCAGATTTTTAGAAAAATCTGTCATGTGAACACAGCCTTAAAAGTAACAGATTTTAGGTTTACTGCAAGCCAATTCCATTTCCTATTTCTTCTTCTAAACCATAAAGCATAAGGCAAATGTGAGCCTCCTGGCACTTAATTGTCGGAAGGTTTCATTGGGATGACTGATGCTGGCAGCGAGCAGTACCCCTGCTGTTGTTCTAGCCAGCTTAAATTGCTGCAGAACCTTCCCTGTGAGAAGTTGAAGGGCTAAAGACCCAGACGAGCTAATGAATCTCCCATAAATGTGGGCACCTCCAGCTCCCTTCTGCATTGCTTATGTGAAAGCCACGGGTTCCATCTAGTTAGTTGTGAATTTTCTTGCTGCTAGGTCCTGGATGTATTTATATTTCTACAATGTACCTTTCCCGCAGTTTCTCACAGTGGAGAAAATTACAAATGATAGTTAATGTTCACAAAGCAAATAGATCCAGCGGGTGGGATTAGTGTGAAGCTACCTCAGCTGATTAACGGCAAGGTCTTCGTATTATGTTCTGTTTTAAAAAAATAAATGTGTACAGAATCAGAACTTGCTTGGAAGGGAATGTATTTGTGACTCCAGGCATACACGGTGCCAGCGGTGAAAGACAAAGGTGAGGGACAGGCCACATAGCACACAGACAGACAGTTGCATATTAAAATGTACAAAGAACATTACCAGACGCCGATTCCAGCCAAACGCCCTTGTCAAACACATATTCCAAACTCTTTTTTTCTCCTCCTCTCAGACGAAGGCTCTGAACTTTGAAGAATCGCTGCTATATGGAAACAGCATTTCTTGTCTTGTGAAGCAATGTCCTTGTCCAAACTTAATTGCCAATATCTAAGGATAAAATATGGGGCAAAAGCTGGATGCAGTTTACAAATGGCTAATCATTTAGATGGAGGGTGAACTGTTTGTTGCTTTATCCTTTCAACGTCTCAAGATATCAGGATTCCATAGTGTATGTGTTACTGATCAATAACGGAGAGGAAATATTTTTATGGACTGCAACATAACAGCCTGCAGGCTATGGTTTCCCAAGTACAGAATATATCACTATTTGAATATGTAGTAATTAGATTGCCAATAACATTGATATTTTGTAGCAAAGTGGCTACCAGGGAGAATATGTTTCACATACAGCACCTGTTGTGTGCACGAGCTGGAGCAACATGACCCCAAGGTTGGACAAGCCTGTACATTGTAGTTAAGTTGCTTTATTTCATTATATACAATAAATCTATGAACCTGAGCAAGATTAATAGAGTCCAGCTAATGAAGCAGAGGGCGAACTCTCCAACCTCTCCAACCAAACTTCTCTTTTTTTGACTTGTTGCCAAACAAGCTTTTACATTTGATTGATAGGGCCTTGATCGGAAGGAAGCAGGGGCACTGCTGGCATTGGCCATACTGTCTAATTCTGCAACCTCCTTTTCCCAAGATAGATTTTCCAACAGAAATTACAGTCGCCTATTGAATCTATGATATATTGTCTTTGCTGTGGACAGGGATAGTCAAAAGGGATGGTTACATTGGATGAAGTGGGACATCTCTATTTCAGCTTTTGGTTAAAAAGTTATGTCCCTAGAGAAATAAACAGCTTATCCAGAACTGATACACTTAAAATATTAACTGCCATGTACATAGTGCCAGACTGTAGTGCCTAGGGTCCACCAGTGGAATTTAATTCTAGGGGCCCACCTGTGTAGTCGATTTCGGGGACCACCAGTGGAGTTGATTACGGGGGCAGACCCTACAGCTACTGTGCATGCCACTTATACTCTGCTCTTTACTTTTATTAATATATAGGATGGATAAGTAGTTTAGGATGGATATGTAGTTTAAAAGAAACTCCAGGTCTGCCATGCTCATGGCCCCACTGGGGTTTCAACTGTTACCCTGTGGGACAGTCCAAACCTGAATGCACAGAAATTATGCTATAAAGTTTGATTGCAATAGACCAAGGGAGATGGAAGCAACTTGGGAGCTTTGCCTAAGGCAACAAATAACCTTGTTCTGCCGTGTAATGGTGCACAAATACTGCCTAGCCTTTCTTATGCCATGAGCGATTGACATGTACAGTAATAAACCATAATAGAATAATGTTATTTGGATGAATTTAATAGATTCACCCTGTTTTCTCTTGTTTCCAGTATGACTTTGTTGAACTCCTGGAAGGAAGCAGATTAATTTCAAGAGAAAAACGCAACTTATTAGAAAGTGAAAAGACAGGACGCATTCCAAGGTCTGTCAGCATTCATGAAGCTGGCTTCATCCAGTATCTGAACTCTGGCATCTGGCATATTGCATTTTATAATGATGGCAAGAACCCTGAACCGGTGTCTTTTAACACAATTGTAATTGGTAAGTAGTCCAGTGCTTTAGTGTCTTGTGTAAGCGCTTATGTGCATAATATAACAATACATATTAATGTATAATGCTTTTAAAGATGTAATACAGGATGTAGAACCACCTACGTAACTCGTATGAACTATGGTTCCACCCAGTGTCAGACTTAAAGGGGTTGTCTCACTACAAGGAATGCTTTTTATGTTAAAGATCTTGCAGAAATAAGTCACTTTGCAATATGTGTCCATTAACAGCATCCTACTTATTCCTAGATATAACCTCTTGTATGGGCTGCATCAGGTCCTCAGGTCGCTATAGCTACAGACCTGTCCTATCTCTCCTAATAGGCTAACAGCGCTGGTCGCTATAGCTACAGACCTGGTGTCCTCAGCAACTGATCAGTGCAGGTCAGTTGTAGCCAGTAGAAGCCAGTGAACACGCCCTTGAATTCAAAATGAAACTGAGAAAATAGAACTGAGGTAAGATGAATTAATGTAGTGAGACAACCCTTTTAAGATCCTTGGGCCCATCAGAAGAAATTACTCTGAGGACCCACCCACTATAAGGGCTCATCCCCACGGCAGAGGACAAATACCGGTCGGTTTATCCGATTGGTATTTGTCCTGTTTTAGTGCCGTCCCCACGACCGCTAGGGGATGGCTTTTCTACGCGGTTAGCAGAGAAAAGCCCTCCTCCTTCACATTGCGATGTTCATAAACCATCTGAAAACCGGACGGAAGAATGAAGATGCACAAGGTTTGTTCAGACTGCTGCACGGGTTTTCCATAACGGCCCGGTGTTAGTTTGCAGCCGGTAAAACTGGCCGCAAACCTGTACCGTGGGGACATGCCCTAAAAATACAGGACCTCTTTTAAGTAATTTTTGCACATGGAGGGTTTAATAATCAGGGAATTGATTCTTAAGTCAGCCCAAAAGAGCTTGTCTATTAATATTCATTTGAGGCCCTAAAATATTCTGTGTACATTATTGTAACAGAGCTTGGGCCCACCGTAGGATCCTTTGGTACATGGGCAAGTCCAACCCTGGTTTAACCTCTTCCTTCTAGTTTTTGATTGTTTCTCCCTCTTATCTTTTGGCTTTAGTCCATTTTTGACCTTTTACATGTTACATCATCCTAAGTAATAACTTTTTTGATTGTATTATTTGATCTGTGTGTACTATAGGGAACTGAAAATCCCTTGTCACATTCACCATACTCTTTGACTATATACTGTATGTCTGAAAATACTTTATAGCTGATGAGCTGTTATTTAATAGCACCCTTGCTCTTTACATTTTTTTAATCCAAATTTTGTGTGTTCATTGTGTTGTTAAAGACTTTTTCCGCTTATTTTCTGTTCAATAATTCGTGTGTGCACTTATTTAGGTGTGTCTGATTTTTTTTTTTTTTGAGTTATACAGGATGATTGAAAGGGAATTTAATGCTTAATGCCAGAAGTGTCACTTTGCTTGTTTCATGGTGTGATCATAGCTACGCGTATATATATATGTATGTGGGGCTGTTAGAAGAACAAACCCGGCGTTGGTAATTATCTAATTGGAAGTATTGTTATGTCCATATCACTTTAGATCATACTAAATTTTCAAAAGCTTTGCAGACACACAAAAGCTTTTTATGAGGACAGAGAAAACCCAATGTCTAGTTATATCTATGCTTGTAGCTGTAAGGACTAGCCTACTGTAAGCAATTTTTTCCTACTGTCAGCTTTCACATGAGGCGGATATAGTGCAGATTTACATACAGAAAATCCACAGCGTATTACAGTATCAGTAATGTGGATAGGATTTTAAGAAATCTCACCCTGCAGAAAAAAGCTCCATGGAATCCATGCAGACATTGACCCATGTTGGCCATTGTAAATTTGCAGCATGTCACTTTAAGTATGGTAAACGCTGGGAGTTTCTTGCTCATTTTTCCCACTGACGTCAACAGGTGACCTGGTGAAGTATCTGCAATTAAATTTCATTGTTCTGGATTTTTCTGCAGAAAAACTGTGGATCTGCAGCAAAATTAAGAATGAAGACTCCTAACACTTTGATTTTTATTTTTTTTATACTTTGGACTTAAAATGTGCAGTGGCATATCCTGAGCAAACTCACACCAAACTCCGCACAATTTGGTGCAGATTTGCCACTGTGGATTTACCGGCATATAGGGCTGAAGATTATCTGCTGTGGAAAATCTATCCTGTGTTAAAAAATACCCTACAGCTGCAGCTATACACTGATTCCTCCCACTTCTATGGTCACTTTTGGGCTGTATTCACTTATTGTCATAATGTTCACATTTTTGTTTCTGCATTTTTACAAAATTGAGGCAAAAACACTGCATTTTGCCATGTTTTCTGAAAAATCTGACATAAAGCACAATCTAAATGCAACGTTACTGCAGTTTTTACGGAAAGTTTATACACTGTGCAGCCTGTTTTAGTACAATGTGATGTCCCCTTAAGACAGGTTTCTGGTAGCACCTACCCAAGCTGCCATTTCTCATTGGAACTCGAAAGGTAATGGCTTTTTCCATATTTTCTCTAGCAATATAGTAAGTTAAAAGGTAAAATACTTTGTATGGTTTTATGTGTAAAATGAGCTGTTCTGACAGCCAAGAAAGGTGAGACGGCATAGTTCTCACTGTGCGATTACATTTCGGAGCTTCAGCTTCCTTGTAGTTTTATGCCAAGTCTGGGGTCCAAGTTCACTGCCTACCGAACAAAATGACTGACGTGCATTTATGTCTCAGCTAATTATTGTATAACCATCTGCAAAAGCAGTGGGCAGAAATGTCATTAAAAATTAGTCAACCTGAATTAAAAATACGCTGCGTTCCGGACATTCTTGTCATAGCAAATTGAAACTCCTAATTCCATCCAGCCCGGGCCCGCAATTATAGGAAATATAAGTCAATATTTGCTTTCCTCAAATTACAAAGCAAGTGCAGCAAATTTTTTTTTCTTTAACTGATCAAAATGCCAGACAGTTCTGAAAGGAGAGGTATAAGAAAGTGTATGTACTGTATTATAATAACTCAACGGGTCTTCCATTTAAAGACTTGTATAAATAGTCTCACCAAATCTGTTTTTTTGCAAGTCCGTTGTGGGGAAAGTCCCCGAAATTGCCATGGAAACGGAGAGTGTGTTTCGGGGAAAACCCGTCATTGTTTCCCTGGATTCCTAGGCCCGGGATTGTTAAAGGGGGGAAAACAAATTATTTTTTTTGTTAAACAAATACAGCTCGATGTGGCAAAAAAAGCCATCGCTATTCCAGCATCAAAGCCTGACATATTTTTTTGCTTTATCCACATTTTTTTCATTTTGTAGCCAGCTTACTTGCCGACAATGCAAAATGTCCCCAAAATTTTTCCATTGTATTTATATTTTACAGCAGCCTGTCCTGTATTGTTAGTGGAAATGGGCCGACTCCAAGGGACGCTGGCCTCTGTTTTTAGTGGCTGGGAAAGGGAACCCAGTGTGATGTGCCCAGTAACCAGTGTGTGGTCCTCTATGCAAAGGGGGGGGGGGATGGAATAGCATTATGGGGGTCTTGGCCTGCAATGAGGTTATAAGGGGGAGAACTGTGAGGAAGGTAAAAAAAATTGGTATTTCGGAAAAGGGCGTCCTGCGCGGAAAAAAGATCGTACTCCTAACCAATCATATCTTTCAAATTTTAATTGCAAAATGGCGCTGCTACTGATTGCCATTTTCATATTTGCAGTATGCTTTGCTGTCACCATTACTTTTGTTTTTTGCCCCTTCTTTGTTTTGCTTGTTTTAAATTTTCCCTTCTGATGGGGTGAATATATATTTCTTATGTTTGATGCACATTATTTTATTTATTATAATATATATATATATCTATATATATAAATATAAAATATTATAAACACACGCCTTAAATTAGGGGTCTTTTCGTCAGATATATAAAAATTTTAATATATAATATATAATATATATATATATATATAATATATATATATCTTATGTTAAAATCACATGTATATTATTATTTTTATATATGTACAATATATAAAATAATTATAATGGGTGTTTTTGTGTAATATATTATATATATATATGTAAAAAAATTTTAAAAATGTTTTAAAAATATTTAATATATATATATATATTTACTTTGACTAAAAGAGCCTGAATTAAGGAAAGTTTCTGATGTCTAATTTTGTTAATAACGGTTTTACTCTGTGCTTATCCTTATCCCTTTTTTTTCCATGAAAAAAGGGGCGGGGTGTTGGAGAGAAAAGGGGTTCTCTGTACATTGAAAATTTTTCTGTGTGTTTTTTAACCTCTTTTTCTGAAACGTTTTTTACCCAAATTAGAAAACCAACGTGAACCCCCTTACAGATACTTTTAAGTTGACCCGAACAATATTTTGCATTCATCAATTTTTTTTTTTTTTTATACAGTGTTTTCATAAAATTTTTTTAAGGTGTATTGGCTATATGTATTTAAGACATTAAAAATACATGCAAAACCTCAAAAAAAAGAAATGTAAAATTTTT